>JAWWML010031416.1:0-12291 GCA_035047165.1 Ormyrus rosae
TAGATATACTTTCTGTTTATCTACGCCCTGAAATTGGCTACTCGGTGTCATCGAGCATTTTGTCCAACAACCCTGGCTTCTCCAGCAATGGGCGCAAATCGTCCCTTTTAAACTCGCCAGGCGGCGCACCTCTCTCGCCGGCGCGCACCGAAGTCAGCGCAGCAGGCGCTCCTCCGGCGACAAATTTAAATTACGCGGATGAATCGTACAGTATTTCTCGCCCTGCAATCAATGATGTACCATCACCTACGTTAAATTTATTACTGCATAACAGCAATAATGTAATCATTCCACAGAGTACGCTAGATCTGTTTTTTCAGCATTTTAACATGCTCCAACAACAGCTCCACGATATTAAGTCCTGGCTGACTCGAAATTGCGTGTCCTCAGCTGACCATTTGTCTCTTGCGTCACCAGCGGAACACGCGAATAGCGAGCTGTTGATGCGCATTTCGAGTCTACAAGAAATGGTCACCAGGCAATCTTCTCAGCTGGAGAAGCTCCAGATTGATCGTCAGCTGTTGTTGGAGGAGAATAAACAAATGAAAGAGCATATCAAAAGTTTGAGCTTTGATCTGCGTGCTCTACGGGAGGATTCTGTGAGAAATGTCGGTGTCACCTCCTCTCGCACCTGCACAAACTCTATTAACCCTTATCTTGGACCGTTTCGGGGGGCTGGGGGTGCGAAACTCAGTGATGAGTGTGCTGAGTGCTGTGAAGTAATTATTCAGGGAATTTTTAAACCAGATGCAACGCCCTCTACCGAGGCAGTAAATGATGTTGCTTTCGCAATGCTCAGCACTATTCTGCCGACTTTTAAGCGGGAAAACATCGCTGGTGTTCTCACACTTCGCGGTGGGCTTCGGAATAGTGCGGACTTGGCAGAGGGGAGCTTAGGATCGACTTCGAGAGTTATGATGCCACCGTCCTGTGTAGCCAAACTTACTCAGGCGGAACTGGTTCGGGAGGTGATGCGAGCCAAACGTGCGCTTATCAACAATCTGAACAATGATATAAACTCTGAGTTTATACCAGGGCAAAAAATCTTTGTAAATGAGTTGCTGCCCCATCACAATTTCCAAGTATTTAAAAGTTCGAAGCTCATTGCACAGGGGCTGGGCTTCAAATATGTCTAGCATGCGGACGGAAAATTCTTGGCCAGGCGCAAGGACGGTGAGCGTGTGCATGTATTTGCGTCTGCTGCTGATTTGCAAGCCATTCAAACGGCGAGTCATTCCGTCTCCACTAAACAACCACAAAATGCAAATGCACAAACACCCGATGTTAGGAACACGTTACAGGACAGAGTGCGGGCGAATCTGACAGACTATTTGGTAGCTCCATCATGACCAGTTATGCCAGGAGTAAGTGGGTCAAAAGAGGGAAATTCCTTTAAGGCGGATTTCCTCAACGTAAACTCCATTAGAGTTCATATTGAGGGATTACGTGTTTTCCTGTATGATCATCCCCCCTGACATCTTTCGAATTGTTGAGACCTGGCTGGGCCCAGTCGTCGATAGTCTCATTCAGATCGCTGGATATTCGTTAATTAGACAGGATCGTAATGTTAATGGTGATGGGGTTGCTCTGTAGGTGCGAAATTCTTTTAAAACTAAAAAACTAGTTTCTTCAAACGCGCTGGGACCTGGTAAACCAGGGATTCCTGAATACTTATTTTGCAGTGTGCAACAGGGCAGCTCTCCACCAGTTTTGGTTGGTGTTGTTTACAGACCCCCTATGATCGCCATGCAGAAGGACGCTGACCTATTTGCCACATTGGGTGATCTAACTAGTGACTTTAGCCACAAAGTCATTATGGGCGATCTAAATGCGGACATGTTGCCTACGTCTGATGCTGCTAATACCATCAAGCGTTTAAGTGAGGAGTTATCTCTCCAGTTGGTTCGTCATGGTCCTATGCATTATACCTCCACGTCTCACACATAGATTGATCTAATGATGATAGACGATAATGACACGATTCTGGACTACAGAAATGAATGGCTGCCCAATTTCGGCAAACATTGTATAATCGATATAACTATTAACTTTTCTACGACCCTCCAAACGGAGTCGTTTACTTACCAGGACTATAAAAGTATCGACAGCACTTCAATCCCTGACATACTGTCCCGCTGTGATTGGGCGGCCATGAATTTCATTGAATCCGATCTGGAGGGCGCTTTGTGTAATCTTAATGATAAGTTAAATTTTGTGATAGATAATTTGGCGCCAATTAAAACGGTTTGCTCGAATAAAAAATATGCTCCATGGTTTGGGCCTGAGTTGAGACAACTCGTAGACAAGCAAACTGCAACGCACAGAGACAATAAGCGCACTGCATCAGCGGAGCTGCTTGATGAGTTTGTCAACTCTGCAAAGAGGTCGAGGTGCGCTCGGCTCAAGAGCGTAATACCTTCCTTTTAAACGATCTTTCGGACGCACTTGATAAAAATAGAAATGTATGGAAGGAAATGCGCAACCTCGGCCTCCTGTCCAGGCGTAAGGAGGATGAGCTTCATGGTTTTACGCCGGGTGAGCTGAATGGACACTTCGCGGGAATCTGGAAGAGGCAATGGACACCATCCTAACTACAAGTGATGAAGGCTTTTTCTTCAGGCCTGTTTAACTGCATGATATGATCCTTGCTATTTCGCATTTTTCCTTCCAGGCAAAGGGGGTCGACGAGATTCCTCAAGAGATGGTCGTAAAATCTTCCTATTATTGGCGATTTCATTGTACGAATAATATTTAACACCTCCTTCGCACAGAGCGTTTTTCCAAGTATCTGGAAACGGGCGCAGTTTATTGCCTTGACCAAGAGCACTGCTCCAGAAAGCGTTTCTTACTTTAGGCCAATTGCATTGCTCTGCTTTCTGTCAAAGGTGATTGAAAAGATTGCTCATATCCAAATCATGGAATATCTTAGTAAAAATAGAATTCTTGATCCCCTCCAGGCCGGATTCAGAAAACACCACAGCACAGAGACAGCACTTATAAAACTGACTGACGATATACGTTTGGCCATTGACAAGAAAAATGTAACGTTTTTGTTATTTTTTGATTTTAGCAACGCATTTGACACCATTTCGCCTGTTAAACTTCTATCTAAGCTTCATCGGCTTAGTTTCTCACGAACAGCTCTCTTTGTAGGTTAAAACATATTTGCAGGGATGCACACAGATGGTGATCTCCAACAAAAATGGATGTTTTGATTGGTTGGAAACCAATCTGGGTGTGCCACAAGGATCTGTTCTGAGGCCCTGGCTGTTCAGTTTATGTCAACAACCTACACACACTACTTGACGTACACACCATCAAATACCTTTTTTATGCAGACGACTTCCAGATTTATCTACACACCATCAAAGATAAATTCCAGGAGGGTTTGGGTTGGCTGTCGATGGCGGCACGAATGGTCTCTGAGTGGGCGGGGAGCTCCGGTCTGCGTCTCAACTCTGGTAAGACCAAAGCAATTTATTTTGTATCAAGAAAGAATGTAAATAACTTAAATAGATGGAACTTGCAAGGAGTTGAGATACAGGACGGAATAAATATCCCTTTGAGCGATTCGGTCGTGAGTCTCGGAGTTACACTTGACAGTTAGCTTACATGGAAGCCGCAAGTTGATTCTATAATGAAAAAAGTCAATAAATCCCTCTATAGCTTGCGATTTATTAGGGATTGTACCCCCGAGACTCTTCGCAGGAGACTAGTTGAGTCATTGGTCCAACCACATTTGGACTACTGCACAGTAGTATATCGCGACGCATCAGAAGAACAACGACTTCGTCTTCAGCGATTGAGCAATTCATTTGAGAGATACATTTTTGGCGTGAGAAAGGATGATCATATAGCCACCTATAGGAGACGACTTGGCTGGCTTCGGACGGATTCGCGTAGGCTTCATTTTGAAGCCATTTTATTGTATAGAATTACCAGGTTGCGCGAACCTGAGTATCTTGCATCATTTTTTAGTGAGCATAAGCCAAGGGCCTCAAATAGGGGCATCCCACCTGAGCTAAACATCCCTGGGGTAAGAACGGAGATAGATGCTGGGGCCATTCAGGTTCATGATGCTTGTCTTTGGAATTCCCTCCTCTCAACCCTGCGTAATGCTCCATCATTACTTTCCTTTAAAGATGAATTGCGCCGGCATCTCCTCGAGGTTGATCCCTAGCTCTTCTATGTGGGAGTAGCTGGTGTCGCCATTTTTTTCTACTCTAGAACTTATCCAGGCTTAATTTACTTTAATTTATTGTCATGGCCTTGCGGTCAACTCATAGGATAAGCTGGCGATATATCTTAAATTGTTAACCGGAGTAATATTATTTTATGTTATTGATATAAGCCTTTACAAAGCTGTGATAAAAATTCTCATCATGACTGATACATATCCATATTACTAGTCTTAAGTAGTCATCGGTCATATCAGGTATCTTATACTATGTATTTTTAATGCTTTTATTGCAACACTCTCGAATATTCGAGAGTGTTTACCTAATTTACATATCGCGACACGTAAATAATATTTCAATAAAAACGAAAAATTCACTTATCGTCCGATAGAAAAATGCGACCGCGACGCGCGACGTCTCAAACGAGAGCGCGCATCGCGGTGCACGCAATGGAGGCGTCCACGCCTTCGAAAAAAACTTTTAACCCGGTGAAAAAACAAATAAAAACAAATTTCTCTTTGTCAACAATCGGATTAAAATCCGCGAACAAAGGGAAATTTGCCTATAAAAACCCGGAAAAATAAGGTGCGTACCGGCGCATCACCTACACTTAACACCCGCGCTTATTCCTTCGAAACCCGTCGAAATAAGAAGGAAGAACATTCGCTTGGACAACACGTGCGGCTTTTCCGATGATCCACTCGATACTGGCGAGCGAGCGGATCGACTGCGATCGCGAGCCCTCCTCGCGATCGGCCCTCTCGCTCGCACTCATGCTCGCGTATAGGGCGAGCAACGCGCTGCGAGTGCCAAAAATGGCTGCCCGCAGCCACTTTGCCGAGTTCCGATTTATTCAAACGCTATTACTATATATGAAGTAAGCTACCGATGCGATCTTATATACTAATCAACTCAAACTTGGCCACTTGCAGGTAAATTCCTGCCTAAAATCGTTCAGCCACCTACCGGTTGTCGCTACAGTTGTGCAAAAGCCTGTCGTTTTGAACGCTCTCTTGTTTAGTCACGTGGTGTAAAACTATATCTTCTACACATTTCTTACAATGCGGGAGAAATAATGTTTACGTTTTCACTAACCCTCATAGTCTTTTTCATGCATCATAATATATCCGAAACAAAAAATTATGTTCTTAAAGATGTTCTGCTTAAGTCAAACAACTTTTTTGATAGTCGGGGCATTTTTGTATGAGGCTTGAGCATCCTCCTTTGTAAAATATATAAGCACTTGTTAAGTGAGCCGATTGTAGCGTTCGTGCAGCAGCTAACCACGTGGTAAATGCGCAACATATGCTACATTATATCATTCAAATACTTACAGAGCTGAAAAATGGCAAAATTTTGTAATTTTTCTCATTCAGTAGTCATTTTAAAACTATCATGATAGTTATCGAAATATTCCTAAAGTAAAACTATTGCGGCCACATATGGATGGTGATTAAAATATGAAACCTCAAGTTTTATGTATTAAAATTGAAGATTTATAAGAAAAAAGTAAGATTTTCCAATGATTTTCAATTTTAAATTCTAGTTGAGAATCACCATTCTGATATCAAATTTGAAAAAAGCATACTATTAAATACTGGGGTACATAGTTTTCGGTACGTAGTTTGGGGTACATAGTTAACTTTAGAGTGATTCTATTAGAAAATAAGATTTTCCGGCGTTAATGGGTTAATTGAACCACTTCTCCCCGCCCGCCCCCCATCCATTCTGCAGCTTAATTTACTAGGAGAGGACACCACTTTTGGGTCACGGATTTCCTTTTAACTTCGGGATATCTTTTCTAATGTTAAAATATGAAGAAAGCCGCGTCTATTCGGTCTAACGCTCGATTTTTCAAAAGTTATGAGCTCTTTTACCGAAAATTTAAAAAAAAAAAGACGATTTTTGTTTAATCGCTTATAACTTTTAAAAAGTTAATTGTAAATTATTTTAATTTCCAGAATTTGAAAGGTGAGATCAAATCCTATCGATTAAAAAAATTTTGTCTAAAAATCTTTATTTATTCCAAAGTTATAGTCAAACAAAGAATAACCGTTAAAATAAACTAAAATTATGCCAATGAACTTTTTATGCTATTTTAATGATCATTCTTTGTTTGACTATAACTTTGGAACAAATAAAGATTTTTTAGACAAAATTTTTTTAATCGATAGGATTTGATCTCACCTTTCAAATTCCGGAAGTTAAAATAATTTACAATTAACTTTTTAAAAGTTATAAGTGATTAAACAAAAATCGATTTTTTTTAGATTTTCGGTAAAAGAGCTCATAACTTTTTAAAAATCGAGCGTTAGACGGAATGGAAGCGGCTTTCTTCATATTTTAACATTAGAAAACATATCCCGAAGTTACAAGGAAATCCGTGACCCAAAAGTGATGTCATCTCCTAGTTGGTTACTCGTTTGTTCCTGACTCCTTACAGTTTAGCTAGGTTACAGAATTGTACTCCTTTTCTTAGAGGTCTCATAAAAATCTGATAAGGATTAAGGTAAAAATAAGGTTAGAACACTAGAAAGAAATGAAAAATATAATTTTTTTTACAAACTTTGTTACATTTATTAGTCTCTGTGTAACTATTAAATTTTTTTTATTTTTGTCTAATTTCTTCTATTTACACGTTGCTATATAGTAGTTATCGCTACCACTGATACATAATACCAACAATAAAGAATTTGAAAAACCTATTTTCATAATTTTTAGATTCTTTTTCTAAGTTTTTTTCTTAAAGATTTGCAAAAAATTGTAGTTTAATATACAGAAGTAAATATAAACTCAAGTAAACAAAAATTTCTAGAAGTACAATGACGTATTAAAAATACTAATTTACTAAGTTTTTTTATTAAAGTTAATTAGATTATACGCCAAGTATAATCTACATAGCACCTCAAAAAGTTAGAAGAAACTGGAGAGGATGTCTAATCTCGATATTTAGTTCGGTTTAAGTCATTTTTTTAAATGTATCTGAAAATTTACTAATCTTAAATTCTATCTGTTCGGTGTTTGCATATGTTTAGTAAAGTTCTTTGAATCAACACTTATCACTTTTCATTCGTCTTTGCATGTCTTTTTGATTTTATTTATCAGTCTAAGTCTATAACTTGTTGGACGAAGTGCGAGGATTAGACATGCATGTTTTAGGGAAACCTTTCAACAATAATGATCAAGAGTATTTATTATTTTATACTCTTTTTTCCACATATTTTTTTTTCATTCAAGTTTTAAGAATTGCGTGCCGCGGATCTGCATACGTTTGTCGTATTTCCATATTTAAGTGGCATCCTTCAACACTAAATATTGAAACCTCTGAAATGAAAACAGAAAAATTCTATTAATTTGTAAAGTGGAGTAAATGCTTCAAAATATTCGCTATTATAGTCGATTTGATTTATAAAGTAATGTTAATATATTCATAACTAAACTTTTTTCCGATTTTGAATATGCAGATATATTATTAGTTATTTCAAATCTTAATATCTTAATATTAAAACTAAAATAGGATGTCCGATGCAGCATTTTCTCAAAATACAAAAATAACTGATTAACACGTGACAAAGACTCTATTCTCTATCGATCAACCAGCCCAACTGCACTGAACACGTGCTTTGTTTACCAAAACATACCGATAACCCTCTGCGTTGCAGATATGGAAACATAAATCGAGGCGTTATAGTATATTACACACCTAGGGACGAAAGTCGATTTTTCCTCCCGGCGGAGTGATTGCAATCCACCGGTGTGGATGATCTACTTTTGTCCCGGGGTGTGTATATTATTTTTCTGCCTACCCGCTCGAAAATTCGCGACCAATTCATAACTGCTAGTCGAGAACTACGAGCTATGTGCAAGGCGTGATCTCCCTTTAGGTTAGTTTCTTCTGTTGGACTTGTCATTGATATGTTGATAACGAGCGAAGGGGTTTTCAGCATCCGCTAACATTTACGACCCGAGCGAAGCGAGGGTTGTTGATTAGCGGATGCTGAAAAGCCCAAAGCGAAAAAAGCAAATTTAGACATTTACATTTTTATATTATAACAAGAATGTTTGGATTTATCAAAACTGATAGTATTATTTGCACAACTAAGCTTTTTTCAACTCTAGATTTAGAACTGTGCGCGTGGCGCGCCTTAACTTTGCTCATAATATATCAATAATTTAATAACGTTTAAATTTATTATTCTTTGATTAATATTTTGGACAAGTTAACTAACTACTCTTTCAAAATTTAAAGAACATTTTGTTATTGGAATAGTTACCGACTTAAAAATCATAATTCACAAAATAATTAAAATAATTGTTTTTAAAAGTAATTTTAAAATATTATTTTGCATGTTAGAAATGTATTTTGTGGTTTCTTCTGCATTATATAAATTCAAGACATTTTTGTTGTAACTTCATTAATCTTCAATAATTTAGTATCATATCTTATAGAACATTTAACCTTAATATATGAGGTTATAAGTTTTAAATTAAATCAAAAGAACATTTTAGAGGCATGCGTAATGTATGAACCAATCATATGTCATTTATCTTGGCCTCAAACATCCGGTCATGACTTTTAGATGATTAGGTTAGCAGGGTTAGTCTAGCAGGAAGGGAAGTTCTTATGTTTTCATTTGTTATTTGCTTTATTTTTTGGGGAGGGAATATGGACTTTCGACGGAGGTAAACGCGGACGAAAGTCGAATTTTCGAGCAGGGTAGGCAGAAAAATGATTTAAAAAACAAATGAATTATATGTATTATTAGACGGCTGCCAGTTTTGTACTTCATACATGTACTAAGTCGAATTTTCAAGCAGGGTAGGCAGAAAAATGATTTAAAAAACAAATGAATTATATGTATTATTAGACGGACGAAGTGGTTTGAACACGAAAAATGACACATGTTTTCTGATGTATTTTGAGCTATTGAATCCAAATCTGAAATAAAAATAGGGGGTTTGACTGTGAAATTTTGAGAAAATTGGAGAAAAAAAGAGTGTTTTAAAGGTGCTGCAACGGTTTAATACTTGTAACTTGAAAGAAAGACTCATAGAGACAAAAGTTTAGTACAATTATAGTAGGAGTTTTCTCTAGCTGTCACCTGGTAACCTTGAAATTGACCTTGATATGACCATGAAGTTCATTTCAAGGTTAACATAATATTTGTAAATAGAAATCTCTATTTTTTACTTCGGAAATAAAAAAGGAGAAATTATAACTCCTTCAGTATTTACACTATCCTCTGAAGGTCAACTGAAGGTGAAACAAAGCTTTAATTTTGAAGTAAGTCTACTACCACAAACCGACTACAGAGGAAACCACGAAACTGGAGCTTTAGGAAATGAATTGAAGGGGAATGTTTTCAATATATAAAATGAACCTTTCCAAGGTTGTCTTTAGCCAAACTGATTATAACTGAAAGAAGGTATATTTTGTGATGACCGCGTGGCTCGCTCGCCACAAAGGTCTGTTCCCTAGTCTTGCCGCGTGTAGGCATAGACTAGGCACAACGCGAGATAGGCATACGGGCCTATCTATCAATTGATGCATGCTAAGTAAGGCACGCGTTCCACTCTCCCTTCCCGCTGAAATCCTATCCAGCATATAAAATCAGACCGTTACATGGCGCCCGAACAGGGACGGTGCAATTTCCGACCGTGAGAGAGTTAGAATCCGAAACGCGAATTGTAAGCGCGCTCCCAAATATATTGTAAAGTATTGCGATACGCGAAACCCAAGACAGAAGAAAGAAGAAAGAAGAAGGACAATGGCAGAGAAAGTCAAAGTATCATGGGCCTATCAATTGAGTAAGCCACAACTCGTGGCCGAATTAGATAAACACAAATTGGAGGCACGCGGGTTAAAGACCGAATTGAGACAGCGGTTCATCGCCTTCCTACGGAAGAACCCGTAGCTTTACCAGGACCAACCAGAGGATCCAGAGAACTACGAAGAGTTTGCGGACATAACACGGGACTTTGAAGACGACAAACAGGTCATGAAGGAACGATACCAGAACCCGACTCCCCACCAGACCCAGTCCTCCACGCCGCATCAGCAAGGCCCACCCGATCCAATCGGCCAAGCGACTACGAGCCAACAGACTCCACTACCCATCGAACCGGTACGGGGAATTCGGCCACGGCCAGGCGACGTGACTAGGAATCTTCTCAGCTACGAGGACTTCTATGCCCCGCCACAAGGCCCGCTACAGCGGAATGTTCTGGACCAAATCCGGAAGTGGAATTGCCAATTCGAAGGGAAGGATGTTTATGCCTTCCTCGAGCGCATCCAGGAATTCCGTGACGCCTATGGGTTCACAGACGGACAACTGCTACAAGGATTACCCGTACTGCTCAAAGGGGATGCGCTCCAGTGGTACAGGAGTTTCGGGAAAGAGTGCCATACCTGGGAGGAGTTGGAAGATCGACTTCGCAGTTTTTACCTCTCAGCCCAAGAACGCCGGCATCTCACCAGGCAAGTGGTGGAACGGCGTCAAGGCAACATAAAACCCATCCGTGCTTTCTGCACCGCGTTGTCCACCTTGATGCGCCGCAGGGGAGGTTACACCCTAGAGGAGCAACTAGACCATGTCTACGACAATATGAAGGCAGAATTACGACTACATGTCCCCAGACGAAGCGTAAGAGATATTCCGGATCTAATACAGCAGGTCGAGGAATATGAAAACACGCTCAAAGAGTGCCGAAGGCATGAAGGGCCCAACAAGACGGCTGTAGTCGAGAAGAAGGAACCGAAACCCCAGATTAAGAGTGCATACAATCGAGACGAATGCTGTTGGCGTTGCAAGCAGCGGGGGCATAACCGCTTTCAATGCAAAGGCACACCGAGGAAGTTCTGCTCCGTCTGTGGCAAAGACGACGTATATACAAAAGACTGCCACGGGATTCAGCGAACGAAGAACACAGAAAACGGAGCCCGGAAGACCTGCAACTACGTTAACCTACAAAAAGACACCAGGTATTTAGTGGAAGTACGAATAAATGCCGAAAACTTCATCGCTCTCATCGACCCGGGGGCCGTTAGCTCTTTCATGAATCCAGCAACGCTTTACTGGTGTGAACAGCAAGGATGGGTGAGTGACGTGGACAATACGAATTTAGCCACCATGGCTAATGGAGACGCCGTACCTCTGGGGAAATATGTTTCGGGAACTTGCCACGTCCTGGGACAAGCAATCGAAGCAACGTTTCACGAAATGAACGGCTTGGAGGTCGACATACTGTTCGGGATGGAAACCCTTGATCAGATGGGCCTGGAGATTCGTCTGGCAGGTCACCGTTTAAACCCCGGAGCAGATGTCAACTCCGTCTGCGCAGTTAACACCATAGGGTTGACCGAAATAGTAGGACGCGGCAAAGAACAGCTCTCTACGCTCATAAAAGAAGAAAAATTACGTTTCGAAGAAGTTACTGGCCCGACGCACCTCGTCTGCTACCATATCAAGCTTCTAGATCCACGTCCAATTAAGCAAGGTTACCGGCCACGTAATCCAGTCATGCAAAAGATCATCGACGAGGAGGTAGCCAAGATGCTTAAAGAAGGGGTGATTGAGCCTTCCTCTAGCCCGTGGAGCTCACCGATCGTCCTCGCGCGGAAAAAGGATGGCGCCTATCGTTTCTGCGTGGATTTCAGGAAATTAAACAAAGCCACCGAACGAGATGCATACCCGCTGCCTCAGATCAATGCCACTCTGAGCAAGCTAAGGGGTGCCAGATACCTCAGCACGATCGATTTAAAAAGTGGGTACTGGCAAGTGCCGCTAACAGAAGAAAGTAAGCCTTTAACTGCGTTTACCGTCCCTAATAGAGGTCTAATGCAGTTTACGGTCATGCCTTTCGGCCTTCATTCGGCGCCTGCTGTATTCGAGAGATTAGTGGATAGCATCATAACACCGGAGCTAGAGCCTTATGTATTTTGCTACTTGGACGACATTATAATTGCCACCCCGACATTGGCCCTGCAATTACAACTATTAGAAGAAGTGCTAGGCCGTTTGCGGAAAGCAAAACTGAAACCCAACTGGGAGAAGTGCCAGTTCGGACGAACCAGACTTGTCTATCTGGGACACGTGGTGGACAAGGAAGGAAT
>JAWWML010031427.1:0-12291 GCA_035047165.1 Ormyrus rosae
AAACAAACTCCTACTTGCCTAAGTTTATACTTTTGTAAAAAAGTAAATTTTTATAATACAATAAGGATTTACTAATATAGAAAAAATTACTATGTAATTTTAAGTCATAATAATTTTTCTATTCAAAATATTAATTTTTTCTATTATTATTGTAAAATTTGCCATATTTTGAGTGTCCCTCGACTACAAAAAATAGTAATTTTTCTCTCGTTATTTTCTCAGTTTTTTTCCTCATTCTGTTTCGCGCACTTGTATCACAATATACTAAAATAATACGTATTAAATATATATATATATATATATAACTATTTACCTTTTTACTGGTTTACTTGGTTGTGATTTTCTTACTGCTCGGGTAGCTTCTTAATTATTTTTTAAAACTTGAAATCGCTTTTCTGTATAAATTAATTTAAAAATTCACTGTTACTTATTCTTAGAAAGAAAACAGTTGTTCTTTTTTTTTTGCAAATTGTATGTATAACTCTGCCTGTTAGCTGGAACGGCACAATATTGTTAATAAATTAATTTAAAAATTCACTGTCACTTATTTTCAGAAAATAACAACTACTTTTCACAGTACAAACTATGTGGACTAAGAAATTCTGCGTGTTAGCTGAAGCGGCGGAAGGGCAACTGGACAGAGCATCCCGTAGGACCGCTGTATATATACAGAGGTCCAGTAGCAGACGGATCGTAGGGAGGGGAGAGAAAAATGTAGAGGGGAGACACTTTCTCTATGAGCCATTTCTGTTTCCAAGCAATATTTTTCTCGACTATTAACAATTTTAGACACGGACCTGTCTGTGGCAATTATTTAAAAGATCGAATGCGCGCCTATAAATCAAAAAATGCAGTATACCACAAAAAAAAAAAAAAAAAAAAAAAAAAAAAAAAAAAAAAAAAAAAAAAAAAAAAAAAAAAAACTCGACAATACAGAGACGCAGTTTCGTGAAAATCAATGATTTCAATTTGTTGTATTTAAAGCACAATGAATTTGTTGTATTTAAAGCAAGTTTTATTATTTTCATTGCGTTATTTTTCTGTTTTTACGAAGAAAATTATACATTTTTTATTTCTCATCAGTGAGTTCTGTTTCCTAAATAAATATAAATTAAATTTTTACCTTTTTCAACTATGAATATGAGTATATTTTCAAAATCAACAAATAAATTATTGAAAATTAAGATACAATATAATCCAGACGTAACTGGAGACGTAACAAAATAAATAAATTAATAATTGGCAACCTGCAATTACTTCAAAAATTGAATTTAAAGAATTTAAACTATTATATAATTTTTTTTTTTTTCATAGCGGCAATGGCTCATTTGGTAGTGCAGTACCTTTAACCAGAAGGACTCTGGTTCGATCCCGATCTCCGCCGAAAACTGACATTGGGACACCACTGTATTTATTTACAAGTGTCTAACATCAAAGCTAGTGGTTCGAAATCCACTATAAACTGTAAGTCCCCGTTGTTGCACGTAAGTGCAACAATGCAGAGCCGTGTAAGACTCGAAAAAGAGGACTTGCGTAGACTGTAAAATAAAATTAAAAAAAAAAAAAAAAATAATTACCTATTTAATAAAATTATTCTAATGTGTATGGCGATTACTATACAAAGTTTATAGTAATCACCATACACATGATTACTATAAAAAATTATAGTTCAAACAAATTAAAAAAAAACTAAGAATATTTTATTTTAATGTGATTGCATTATTATTATTTTAAACTTTTTCCTGTAGCACTTATTGTAAAATAATACCGTTTTAGTATAAAAATTTTAGCAATTTAAAATTTTAATAAATATTATTTAAGAAATATTATTTAAGAAAGGAACATTTTTAGTTCTGTAATTTGAATTTCATTTTATTTTATGACATGCTTTTCGCCGATCCCGTACCGGAGCCCTAAAATAATTCTTAAGAAGATTAGTTGAAAATCAAAAATCCTGCTTCCCAATATTTTGGGAAAGTCTAAGCCGTTGAAACGTCTTGCAGATATGGTCCAAGTGACCTTCAGCTCAGCGGAGGTTTCAACCTAAATCCATCATAAAATCATCTGCCGAGGATTGAGATAATTAAGGTACAGCTGATTTAATAATCCAATAAATCTGCAACAAATTTCTTTTTAGTTGATTTGAGTTTCAATAGAGATAGTTGATAGTTGATTATCTCAACAGCCACGTGCGTTTGGGCCTCGGCGGTAAATCGTTTTCGGTATAGGATGACTTTTTTTTTATTGAATTTCACCGATTGGAAGTTCTATTACCAAGGTGGCGGGTAGCGATTTGGGTGGCGGATCAATTCAAGCGTGACCGGATTCTTTGGCGATTCCTCGATGAAGACGTCGAGTGCCGCTCCTGCGCTATGTCCAGCTTTGATAGACTCTAGCAAAATTCCGATTCGTCGACGATACCACCTTGAGCGACATTGACTATATAAACTAAGTCTCTAGTTTCTAAGCAACGTTTTTTTCGATCGGAGTATTAACAATCATAAAAAGGGTAACAAAATAAATAAATTAATAATTGCATATGTGTAGTTACTTAAAAAATTGTTTTTAAAGTATTTAAACTATTATATCATTATTATATAATTTTTTTTTAGTAAAATTATCCTGACATTTAGTGTACAACGATTGCTATAGAAAATTAAGGTTCAAACATAAAAATTAATAATAATAAAAAAAATAAGCATATGACAATAAATTATTTTAATGTGCTTTATTAATTAAGTTATTATTTTAAACTTTTTCCCTGTAGCATTGACTGTAAAATAATACTGCTTTAAAAATGTTAACAATTTAAAATTAAGTAAATATTATTTAAGAAAGGAAAATTTTTAGTCTTATTACTTGGAGGGCGGAGCCCTATCAAAAAATCCTGAGATTAGTTGGAAATCGAACATCCTGCTTTACAATGTTTTGGGAAAGTGCAAATAATCGAAACGTTTTGCAGGTATGGTCCAACTTACCTTCAGCACAGCAAGAGCTCCATCCTAAAATTTCTAATCGGTGGGTTAATGATGTCAGTTTTAGTGTAGTATTACCTTGAATAGATAACAATCATCTTTAGGAGACAGATAGGAGATAGAGAGGTGGAGAGAAAAAAAGGATGGATGTATGCTATAAGCGCTTCCGATAGGGTCTTGCAAATCTCATATAGTATACAAATCCTATAGTATGCGTCACTCACAACATAGACTGTATTTAGTGTATTAAAACTTTTTGTTTAATCTCTATAAGTTTTCTCTGAAAATCTTTGCGATGTTAAATTGTAAAAACATTTAGTATAACAGGCAGCTAACTTATATCAAACTTACATTTATAATCATCTAAAGTTTGTTAAAATGGATAAATCCGTAGCAATAGTAAGTTCATTCATATCTGGTTAGTTGAAAAACTTATTAAATTAAAAATAAAAATTTCCTACTATAGTGTTCAATATTAAATAGGTGAAATTTTGTTTAATGCTATCATTCTGAAAAAGAAACTTAACGTTCAATACGATTCACACGAATCTGTTAACAATTTATTTTAGTCACTGCTATAATTTTGATCTACATTTATTTTATCTATAAATATATAAATATAAAAATTTACGGTACTAATGTCGATTAAAACAGATGTAAAAATTTAAAATGTATTAGAATAATTACATTTTAAGCTGCAAATAATTAAATTCGATCAATTATAAATTGAAATAGAATTTGTTAAATCAAGCTATTTATTTAAACCAGAGTAATAATTATTATATAATAATAATTATTATACGCATGTTACATTTAATTTTGCTCTTTTTGCATTTGAATGCACTAATCTGTCATTCGTGTTTATATGCTCGACGCGTGTCATATTGATAAGACCTGGACGCACTTACCCCTATTTTCAAGAAGAACTAGTGCGCAATGCACTGCTTCTTCCATACGTATCTATATCATGTAGTGCACAGTGCCTGATGTACTATTCCACTGACAGTCCGAGTAGCGTTTACGCTTATTGAGCATAACTATCGAATGAGTTTTTTGCTTTATAAATATCCCCTATAAATTCTTAATAAATGCTGCCGTGAATAGGTGTCTACTTCTTTCCTGGTATTCTTAATATAAATCTGCTGAAGTGCTTCGGTTGTTTGATGCTGTTTTACTCAATTCTTTTTGAATATATATAAATTATATAACTTAAATATTATCTTCGTGAAATTCTTTTTCTTAAATTATAATTATCATGTATAAGTCAGTTTGTGATGTTTGTGTCAGTAATTTACAATACATGTTGTCTAGAATCTTAGTCCAATTAAGTCTGAAAAATATGTCCAAGCCAGCTGCTTGAAGGTACACTGAGAGAAAAAAAGGAGTAAAAATTACTATTCTGGATCGTAACTTCAGATATGAGAAGAAAAAAAAAGATTTTTACTAAACTGAATAGTAAATATTAAAGTCGAAAATTGTAGATACGAGAAGAAAAATAATATTTACTATTCATAAATAGTAAATATTATGTTTTCGACTTTAAAATTTACTATTTAAATAGTAAAAATCTTTTTTTTTCTTCTTATATCTGAAGTTACGATACAGAATAGTAATTTTTACTCCTTTTTTTCTCTCAGTGTACTGAGGGATACCAGACGGTATAGAGTTCCATGGGTGCGTCGCTTGGCCTGAAAAGGATTTCAATCCAAATTCGGTACGAACTACAGGGCTCGTAAGCTCTTTTTTATGGCCTAACAGCCTGAGCGTATACCTGAGTAGGAAGCTATCCAGGTACTTCGGGGTACGCATGCTTTCTAATGGTAACTCAAAAATTAGTTTAAATCAAGGTTTTAACATAAAAACTGATTAAAGTATTTATTTTTTTGTTTCGATTTTTAGTACAAATTATATATCATACTAAAATTGACTGCCAAAACTTTACTTTAACTGTAATCTTGGGCAGCGTAACGCTACACCGCTCATCTTTGTATTCTTTATATAATAATACCTTTATTACAATACAATAAGTTCAATCCAACAAAAAATTTAATTTTGAAAATTAAATATTTGTTCAGTATGTTAAATTGAACGTCAAATGTTGTAAAAACTTATCGATTTTTCAAAAGTCGAATTAACAAATTTTGCAGATTGCAGCTGTTTTATCCTACTAGTATGATGAATGAGCTGATGAGCCGATGAACAACCGAGCAGCAACGCAACTTACTTAGTGCACCAACAGGTGGCGTTACCGTTACTAAGAAGTACCCATATTTTAAAGTGGCTGTTTTGTACCTTGATTACTAAAGCCAATAATAAACGAATTAAAAAAAAAAAAAACCCATATTTTAAAGTACGTCTGATTTATCCTGGCTATATACATGTATTGTAAAAAGCCAATAAAGCTATATTTAAATCTAAAAAAAAAATCCCATATTTTAATATTTAAAGAATTTGCCATATAACTAATATTTAAATAAAATTTCTCGCTTCAAAATTAAATGAATAAATTATCTTTCCTTACTCTTACTTTTTAATTAGTAATTTGTTCTTACTTTTAAATACTTTCTTTTAAATATTTAAAATCAGATTGAATTAGTATATAAATATATAATTTGACAGTTTACACACAGTAAAAAGCCCCATGAAAATGATCCACTGCACCTCAAATTTTTTAAAACCGTTTTCTAAATAAATGCACTCGTAAAAATATGTTTGCTGGTGCTTATATTTTCAGCCAGCCTTATTAAAAAGAAACCCAAAAAAGAGAAAAAAAAATCAGAGTTTCCAGTGTGAGGGGCTATCACATCAAGCTGAAAAAAAAGAATAACAGTAGCACTCTCCTCTCCGGAGTACGACTAGAAAGAGAAGCGCTCTCTTCTGTCAGACATCGCGCGAGTTGCCCTGAACGACACTCAAATTAAATAAAGGAACTTTTTAGACGCATCTCATAGTGCATACAGCAACGATTCCCGTAATTAGTTCCATCGCACACGAGGCACATACGTAGCATCGAACGGCGCGCACAGCGCGCGAGTCGATGTACACACACGGCGCACTTCGCGAAAGTCTCTCTCTCTCTCTCTCGCGATGTGTTCCAGACACGTACTAGAGAAAGAGAGGAGGAGCGACTCGGTGGAAAGGTACGCGCGCGCGACTCTTGGCACGTTTCCCGAGGCGCGAGAGTTTACACGGGAAAAAGTTTCCACCCTGCAGATACGGAATTCGAGGATGCGCCTCTGCGACCCTTTGTCGCGAGTCGAAAGGATCCTTGTACCCGCTTAATTACTTTCGGCGCGCGAACGCCCGAATTTTTTTAATCGCCCGCCTACGTCTCTCCTGCTTCCCTCCTGCGCCGCAGAGAGAATATGGACTGGGTGAGAGAGATATGAACGTATTCGGAGGGGACGAGTGCGAAAAGGGAGGGAAAAAAGATGGACGGTGTTAACGCGGAGATGCTGCAAAGGGGCCGCGAAGAAGGAGCCCTCTGTTTTTCCGTCTTTTTCGAGGGAAGAAACGGAAGTCGGCGGAGAGCAAATATCGGCCGAGAGTTTCTTTTGCTATGGATCTTGCTTTAGTTCTTTCTTCGTCGAGCGGCGTGTGGCGATGAAAAAAAGGAGGTGTACGGGTGACTGACAAAGTGCCTTCCTGCTCTGTTTATTTGGAGTATGTATCGGGCGTAATCTGTCACGCGAAACACGCAATCGGCCCGTGTTTTTGTCGAGATTTATTTAAGTGATTAATAGACTTTTCGTATTTATGTTTGTATAAATCTGCTTTGTAGTAATAAATTTTTATAATTCTGCCTATAAAAAATTTAGAAAATACCGTTTTTAATGAATATAATATTTTTCGATTTAAAACATTGCATGTAGGTTGAAAATAACAAATATTTTCTTGCATTTTGTTTTGAATAATTACGATTGCGAACAATAAAAAATGTTTTATAATAAATTTACTCATTTATTATAAGATTTTACATACATTTTACTAATTCATATAAATTACTGTACATTAAATATATATCAGACCAGGTAAAACTCTGTAGGCTCATTTGATGCCGGAATATTGAATTTTAATTTGCTGTATTTTGCAAAAATGACTGATGAATTTTAATTCAGTGAAAAGTCTCAAATTTGTCATTTTATGTTATTTAGGACTTATGTTTTCACGAATGTTTTATTTTACTATTTTTTTTAAATTCAAAAAACTAATAAATTAAAAATTTGTATCAGCTTTTTGAATTAGGAAACATTAAATTAAAAAAATTGGTAATGCTTCAGTCCTGAATGAAAATTTTAGGTTTCTCTGAATGAAAATTCATTAATTAGTGCATTCTGCAGGCAAAGGTGGAGCAAAACCTTAAAAATTCAATATCTTATCATCAAAAGAGTTCTTCGTGTATAGTATTAAAAGGGACGCACTGTATGTAGATATCCTTTAACGATATTGCTAACTAAAAATACTTATATAATTAAGTAGCATAATTTTATTACTACACTATATAATATAAAATTAGTATACTTTTACACCACGAATTTTAGTACGAATTTAATACAGAGTAAAGCGATATTCTGCAGACTTTTCACTAAAATATTATGAAATACAAGTACGCAATAAAACTGTGAACAAAATCAGTATAAATTACTTCTAAATTAAAAATGTTTTAGGATGTACACTTAATGAATAAAACATTAATAAATTTTTACTCTCATAATTACCGAAGTAGTCGTTAAAAATTATTATATATTTCAATCAATTATGCACCATCAAACTTAATACGTTTAACTCTGCGTTTGCTTGTAAAACATTTTTTTAATCTTAAAGAGAACGTCTATGATGATGAGAAAGAGTGTAGTAGTATATAATTGGCTACATGTAGGCTGCAACTTTAAAAATCGTGGTAGTAAGATCGCGCTGGTAAAACTTTCCAAAGTTAAATTATTTTATCTTTTTACAATATAGGGAAACAAAATTTTCTTTAAATATAAAGAAATTTGAATGTCTTGAAGGAATTTTTTTTTTTTTTAAATTAGAAAAAATTTAAAAAACAAATAAGCCTTTCTTAAAAAATTAATTATGCAATTATTTTTACATGATGAATTGATTTTAATTCTATGAATTTTTTTTCAGTTAAAAATAACAATGTAATAAATACATCATTGTAGCTGATTCCAATCATTTTTTTGAAATTTTGAACATTCGGTTCCCAGTGCCTTTTCGATCTCGGTAAAGGTTCTTAGACAAATTTTTAAGACTATGCAGACGAATGTAAGCAATTAAAATTTATTTTGTCAAAAAATTTTGCCCCCAACTGCCAATCGTTTTCAAACTTAAGATTAGCAGAGGGACACTTTAAAACTCCAGTAATCCCCCTTCCCAAAGGGGGTAACTCTATTTAGTAAAAACCGCGCCTGGAACCATTACAGCGCTTTCGCGGCTTAGCTACTTCAAAAAGCAGGCTTGCAAACCTCTTGCTTTGCATCTCCTTGTTCTCGCAACACAAGGAACTCGACTCGAGGCGCACCTCGATGGTCTCTTTTTTACCCCGCCGAAAGCCTCGGCCGCGAGACAGCCTAACTCTGCGCGCGAGAAAAGTAAAAGAAAGGCACAAAAAGCGAAAGAGAGAGCGAGAGAGAAAAGAAAAGAAGCTTTGGGGGGGGGAGAAGACGGAGCGGTGCGGATTTCGAAAAATGTCAAGTGGTGGGTCGAAATTAGCGCGCCGCGGAACAGTAGCCAGCGCCGGAAGAAATCCCCGTGCGCGCGAGCGAGCGCTCCCTCTTCCCGAGTCAGTCCCGTGCGTCTCGCTCTCCGCTCTCCGGTCGCGCTTCGGCCGAGCCTCGGCGGAAATAACCGAAGTACCCGAGAGAGCGAACCCCTCGTCCGTTCTCACGGAGGCGGAATCGCGCCCCACCACATCCAGTCGTGCTGCGAGCGCCGTACCGCGAGCATCGTCAGAGCGAGACTGGGTGTCCTTTTTTCCTCGGTGGCGTTGCGCGTGTGATACCAAAACGAGAGTGTGTGAAGAAAAGCCGACTGTTCCGAACGAAAATATTAACCACCCCCACCCGGTTACCGCAAGCCTCCGCTCCTCTTTTCTCCGCGAGCGAGTTCGCCGCTCGCCGCTTGCCGATCCTGCCGAACGATCGATCGCCGCGATCGGTGGAAAATGAAAAGAAGACGTGGAGAACCGTGTCGTTTGAACGAATAGACAGTCAGAGAATCCCCGTGGGAGAGGCACCGACTTCGCTTCCTGGACAGAAGTTCACGCCGAATCGCTGAAAGATTGTGCTTTCGAGAAACATAGGCCGATTAACCTCGGCGCCGAATCAGCGAACGTCCGAAAAATATAGAAAAATGCCGGGATCCCTCTGAAGAGGCCGGCAAAATTCGAATAGAGCGAATACCTGTGCTGGGTCCGCTTGATAAAGTAAAAGTAATCGCGCACGTGCCAGTGGTGTGAGGCGCCCCCGATATGACGCGCCGGCTGATTTAGGTTGACTGTCCTCGGATTCGCCTGGAGAAAGAGGGAAGGGTTGACAGTTAAGCGAGAGGGCTGTTCGACTGCCGAGCTCACTGAGAGAAGTGTAATGATAATCATTCATTTCATCAAATTGATTCGTATCAATAGTCAACCTTCACCTTGAGAATTATTTATTTCTGATTCAAAATCTTCTTACGTTAAATTGTCTAACATTAGCTAAGCAGACTTTAATTTTTTAATTTTATTAAAGAAAGTTCATTATTAACGAATTAAAGAATGAAATATTTTGTTATAAAGTATGCTTTGCGGAGGATCTGCAGTTGAATTTTAAATGTTTGATTTCGATAACCATTTCATCTTTTTTTCTTTAAAGTAAAACCAGATTATCCAAATTAAGCAGTTGAAAAAAAATTGGCGCCCAACCGTATCAAATCTTCATTTTAAGCAAACAAAAAATTAGCATACTCAAATAAAACCTGTCGATCGAAATAAATATAAGTAAAATAACCGCAAATCCTCCCGTTTGCGTACACAGAGGCAAAAAAAGAAAGCATACCTTCTCTCAGTGTCGGGCGCCAAAGGGGCAACTAGGATCCAAGCTTAGCAGCAGCAGCAGCGATGGGGAGCAACGAGGGGGGCAGCCGGTCCTTGGAGGCCTCGGTGCCGAAAAAGTTCCGGCCGAAGGACGGCCAGATCGGCCGTCCGGCCAGCAGCGCGGCAATCAACTGGACGATGTGCGTCCTGTGCGTGGTCAGTTTCGCCTGCTCGGGCCTGCTCTTCTACCGCGAGAATCGGCTCGAGGAGCGGGTCGTCACCCTCGAGAATCTCCTGTTGAAGCAGCAGGTGAAGATAAAGCAGCACGAGCTCCTCGACCACGAGCTGCCCGACGTCCTTATGAAGAGGCTGAAGCGCGAGGTCCTGGCCGAGATCGAGAAGGAAGCCGCCGCACCTGCCGATGGGGTCGCCGGTATCTTCAGGCTCAAGAGGGACCTGCCCGACTGCAACTGTCCACCAGGTAGGTTTTTTTTACCTGTCTCGTGTCTGCGTAATATACCGTGTGGTATAGTAAATCAGCTGTTTTGATTTGGAAAACTATTTAATGTTAGAATCAGAGGGCCATAATTACTCATTACAGCTAATTTTTAGTGATATATTGATTTGGAAATAACTTTTTTCAAGGTATTTTTACGTAAAAATACGTCAAAAATAATTTCAGGAAAAGACAGTTGCATTAAATGGCACTGAAAATTTTAATGGGAAATTCGTTAACTTTAATGCAGGTATTTCAGATTATGACGAATTAAATTTAGAATGAAAATTGAAGAAAAGTAGAAAAAAGATTAAATTAAACAGTATTTCTGTGTCTCCGTACATCTATTTAACGTAGTATTGCACTGATTGTATTTATTATATGTTGGGGTTGTACGTATGTGTTACATTGCAATATAGGAGCTGCACGGCTATATAACTTTATGGAACAACTGGGATTAAACGTGTTCGGTACTTTAGCCAGTAGTAGTCCTCTAACTTTATGAGAAATTTAGTACACAATTAGTTCTTTCTCTTTTGTAAAATTGTACCTTATAAAATTTCAATGACTTTATTCTTGCTTTTCTTCATAAAGAATAAAAAATCCCCATTATCCCATTATTAAACATCTTCTCATTTATTAAAAAACAAAATGATTAAAACATTTAATGCTATTGCAAAACTTCTTTAATTAAAAATCTCACAGCCAAGAACACAAACTAATTCAAATATGAAGAACATTTAAAATTTAACTCGGCTAAGGGCGACTTTGGCTTTTTGCCGCTGCTCTCTGCAGCCTGATTAAATTGTCGCTGTCAGAGTGACTCCGGCTTTCGTTAAAATCCCTCTCCTGAGGTATTACCACTTGAAATCCCTCTCGAGCAGACTCGGCCAATCCTTTTTCAAAACGCGTTTTTCAATTTAGCGCCCTGCAATCAGCTCTCTCTCCGCGAGCGCAAAAGAAACTCTTTCCGCGGGCCGATGATATTAAAACAACGGCGTGTTCTTTCACAGTTAATTTGATTGCACGCGTCATATTTACGTAAACACGCGAGGCACGTACGCGCGCGTAGGCGGCGTATGTGCATCACGCTTTCCGTCCACTCTCGGCCGGTCTCTCGAGGGAGGCAAAAAAAAGGAGAGGCGAGAGGAGAGCGATAAAGGAAAAAGTAGGCGCGCACGCGAAGGATAAAGAGGTTAAAAGAAGTGGAATGCCGGCCGGCCGCCGCCGCCGCCGCCGCCGCGGCCGAGAAGAGGGATGAAATGTGACGCGCACAAGTTGCAGCCGCGAGAGAGAGCTTCGTGCTGCACTCCAACTTTATATCCGTACAGCGCCAATTGTCTGGCTTACTACTTTCCTCCGTCCGGCTCTGCGCTTCTCGCGCTTTCCGCGAGTCGTGCGGCCGGGGAAAAGTAATGTTTGTACGTTGAAAGCGTCAGAAAAATTGGATATCGTTGCGGCCGTTGTGTTGCAATTTTTAAGGCGGTCTTTAAACGTTAATACGACGTATAAAAGTCGTTTTTAATATTTACATCGTGTTGATTACAGTTATAATTTTCATAACGTTTTCTTTGAAAACTAAATATCACTTCATTATTTATTGTGGCTCATTAAACAATCTAGCCTTTTTATTTGATAGTTTAATATACTGCAACACTTTGTTTCATTACATTACCAGTATAAGATTAAAATGTTTTGTTATTTTTATATTATAGTGCAGTAATACTTCCCTAGTGGAAACTGAAAACATTTTTGAAGTAGTTAATGGCCAGTTTGAAATGGCAAAGTAGTTAATGGCCATAAAA
>JAWWML010031438.1:0-12271 GCA_035047165.1 Ormyrus rosae
TTATCAAAAGAAACCATAATCATACAGATTTTTTTTTTCAGGGCTTTTTATAGGAGGGAAAAATCAGTATATAACCCTCTTAATTAAATGGAGTATGGTGGGGTGCTGATCCAACCATTGTACTTAATCTTTACCCTATGGAAAAAGTCGAGCTGGAAATCGAGATGGATTTCAGCTGGAATCCACCTGGATTCCAATCGATTTCCACTCGATTTACATGGATTTCAACTCAATTTCCAGCTCGAAATCAAAGTGGAAATCGAGGCCCCATCTATCTCGAAATCGAGGTGGAAATCGAGTTGAAATCCATGTAAATCGAGTGGAAATCGAGTGGAATATATATTCATTGCTCTTGCCAAGCGGTAATTAAAGATTTTCTGAGTTTTGGTTAACTCTCTTCGTCGAGCAAATGATTTCATGAGGTTCACAAGCAGAGGTAGCAGACACTCAGTTTGTTTAAAAAAACTTTCCCTTTTCATTTTAGAGCTATGAATATGTAGTTTTAGAGATGATTCACTCGTCCATGTTCCTTGCCCACAGGGAATCGAACACGCGAAAAGTTCCCTTATGTAGAAGCACTCTGGTGGATGTTGGAATTGATAGATAGAAATTTGGTTCGTGGCAGAGCAGCAAGTAGCTCTGCACAAGCGACAACGATTTAGATAAAAGTTTGTATTGATTAATATTTAAGCCTCGACGGCACAGTGGTGAGTGAGCCCGGAGAGTCCCCCTCTCCGCGCTCACTACCTTTTTTAGTTCAAATAATTAATTTTGAGTGGAGGGGTTTTAGCGCAAAATGGCGCATATAGAGATGATATGTGTAGCCACAGGACCTAACGCTGTCTTGATCCTGAGATATATCCTCTTCGTGCAGCTTCTCGACTGATAATGGATTTGACCTCTCGTTTCAATCAAATTCCATTTCTGAACCTCTAAAGTGCCTCTAGTACCTACATAATATTAAAATGTATTATAATTAACACCATTATGCCTTCAAATGAAAAAATTTCAATTCTATAGGCAATTTTCTATAGATTTATAAGTTTTGTATGAAAATTAACGTTATTTCTAAAAATAACATTAATTTACATACCTTTTCATAAAATATTTATACTTTTTCATACAAAATATGTTTATTATCTTTAATACTAATGTGTATAAAAATAGTACACTTATTAAATACATATTTTGTCTTTGAAATTTTATTAATTAATTTTTAAGGACATATAGTCCACAATAATCTTAAAAATTGACGCTTATTTTATTGTACTTACCACTCTGGTTATACAATAATGTTTTGCGCTTTGACATAACTAAATGCTGTTATCATGTACTTGCTGGACCTGACAGCAATCTGAAAAATTAACATAAAAACAAAGAATCCGGTACTTTTATTGAAAATAATTTTTTTTGAACAGGTTATATTTAAAAATATATACTTATCTGATATTATATTTTTCTTCATTCAAAGAAGAAAGAATGCCAAGTTGTGTATAATACTCTTTTGTTATAATTATTGTTTTACAATTCAAAAATAATATTTATTGAATATTTACGAAGTAGTTGAATGTTATGATGTAGTCACATGCGTAACTACACAAAACTCAACAGGTGTGTACTATATGGTAGCGTTTCGATATCGCACCGAGGAGGAGAGGACCATTGATAAAGTTGGCACACTGTGCTATAGACAAGCTGTTCAGTTTTGTAGTCACATGCATGCGAATATACGACTACATATATCAAATTCAAGAAATTAGTCAAATTTTAAATAATTATAAAAATTTCAACGAAGAAGTTGCTTGGTACTTTTCTTCTTTCAGTGAAGAAAAATATAATATCAGATAAGTATATATTTTTAAATATAACCTGTTCAAAAAAATTATTTTCAATAAAAGTACCTGATTCTTTGTTTTTATGTTAATTTTTCAGATTGCTGTCAGGGATCAGTCAGGATCAGCAAGGATCAATCAGGATCAGCAAGTACAGGATAACAGCATTTAGTTATGTCAAAGCGCAAAACATAATTGTATGACCAGTGTGGTAAGCACAAAAAAATAAGCGTGAATTTTTAAGATTATTGTGGACTATATGTCCTTAAAAATTAATACGTATTATTTTTATACACATTATTATTAAAAATAATAAACATTTTTTGTATGAAAAAGTACAAATATAAAAAGTTATGTAAATTGTAACGCCAGCGCTTATCGCGAATTTAAATTGCGCGCCGCGTTACGGTAGTTCAACGAGCAGCCGCTAGGCGGCTACCTGTTTCACCCGGAATCCGCTAGGTGGCCGCCCACACAATTCAACCACCTCGAGTTTAAACTAACTCCGGAGGGGCATATAAGCGATAACGCGACCGACACCAGCATGCTCCGGTAAACCGGCTTATGATAAGAAGCCAGGCTAGGACTTCCAGGTTCGGGTTTACCTAAGCACCACTAGTGCTGCTGGCAGGGTGGGACCTCCAGCTTCCCACACACAGGTGGAGGCTAACCCCCTCCACCTTTACACTCAAAGATAATTTTCGCGTTTAAGTTGTAAAACGTTCGCGATTAACCACCACCACCATACAAAGGTATAGCCTTCCGCTTACCTCCGGTTCCCGAAGACCCTCCACCAGGAGGTTACCGACATTACAGGGTTCTACCCTACCGGCATTTCTCCCCGTTATAGGCACGCCTTCCGCTCGCCTCCGTCTCACGAAAGGCTACCACCAGGAGGTTACCGGCAGTACAGGGTTCTACGCTACCGACATTTCCGTTTTAGTGTGGTGGTTAGTATAAAACGAAGAGCTTTACCTTTGACACTTAACAGTCGAATATAAAACTCCCCTTCTCACTTGTACATATAGATATTAAGCATTTGTGACCCCTCACCTAACCGCTTGCGCAAGAGAAAGACGAGTAAGCTCGGTCGATAAAACAGAGCACACTCTCTGACAGCTCTCGAAACCATGCAAGTCGAACCAGATAAATGAATAAAACTTTGAGTTGTAAATAAGTTGTTAGGATAAAATATTTTTAAGTTAATAGTTAAAATAAGATTTCTACGGGCTTGTTCCAGCGTTAATGTTAGTTGTTTAAAAAGAGTAAGAGTGTGTTTAAGAATGGAAGTATGAGTGATGATTACAAGTCACGAAAAGGCCAAGGCAACGAATCCTTGCCTGAAAAACGCGTCGCCGAGACCTACCTATTTTCGTGTCGTTAAAGAGGGATTTAAGGAGGGATAAAAAGATTGTAGCCTGAAGTCGCGCACGCACCGATCAACGCAGCAACATCATAATCAGCAGAACTCGAAGAAAAACGGCAGACCAGCGAACACAAGCGACGCATCACCAGAGCACCAGAGATGAGAAGGCACATCCCATCGAAGAGGTTGCACCAGCGAACGACCGGCGAGCAGACGGACGCGGCTGCATGCGCGAAGAAAACAGCAAGTGACGTCACGTCAGCTGGTGCGCACGCGCCACGAGTGCGAGAGAGACACTTTTATGCGGAGTCTGCATGCGCACGGCGTTCTCTCTGCAACTCGCAACAAGTGGAGGCGCAGGGAGGGGCGGATTGGATCAGAGATTCCCCCCGCCGTGCTGACTCATTATTATCTGCTGTGAGGCCGTACGTCCACCGACAAAACCTAAAGTTGGTACGTTAGTCAGCGCAAGCAGAGAAATTCGAAATCAAGCGCCGCTAGAAGCTGCGATAGATGTCAGCGTGAGTCAACGATATTCGGCGACTGATTTGACGACTGGTTGACACTGATAACCAATTAGCGGACCACCACCAGCCAATCAGCGATCGCCACGTCCCGCGACAATGATGCGGGAGAAGAACACCAGCGAGAGGAAGAAGACGGCCATTTTTGGTCATACGTTGTCCGCCTGGCCTACTGACCGGTACGTGCGAGCGAGCTTGTGTGGAACGTGGAGGTTATAGCAGAGGAAAATACCAGAGAGCCTGCGAACCGAGTTCCTGCGATAGCTGTGCAGCGTGTGCGCTCCAGAGATTGGTAAATAGAGTGAGTAACGTGTATTTTCTTGGGCTTTTCCTGCGTGATTCGCGAGTGCTCGGCGACGCGGCGTCCAGGCGAGGACGAATCCCGGGAACGACCCGATTATGCGAAATTGCTCGGGTTTGTGTCAAATCGATAGCTGAATAACGCCAGACGTTTTTAGTTAAATGGTAATTTACGATTATTCTTTATCCTCGCAAGTTTTTCCCGAACGCTACAGTACGCGACACCAGCGCCACCTTGGTGCCCTCCTTCTCTAACGTTACTAAATTAATGTTATTTTTAGAAATAACGCTAATGTTATTTTTAGAAATAACGCTAATTTTCATACAAAACTTGTAATCATTTGTCTGTAGAACTGAAATTTTTTCATTTGAAAGCATAATGGTGTTAATTATAATACATTTTAATATTATGTAGGTACTAAAGGGACTTTAGAGGTTCAGAACTAGAATTTGATTGCAACGAGAGCTCAAATTCATTATCAGTCGAGAACCTGCACGAAGAGGACATATCTCATAATCAAGACAGCGTTAGGTCCTATGGCTGCACATATCATCTCTATATGTGCCATCGATTGTTAGTAATAAATGTTAAGTTAGATTTAATTTTTGTAAAGTATAAACTCTGAATTTATTATTTAAAATCCCGAGAAAAGTTCGCTTTATTTCCTGAGCAGCTAAGTGTAAATACGCTCAGCTGTAATTATTAGCAGAAAGACGGTGTTACATTGTAATTTAGTGTAGATTGAGCTAAATTATTAAAAGTTAAGAAAGCTAAATTCGTTACATGACGCCCGAACAGAAAAAAAATTAAGAATAAAGGAAACTCGTAATTTTTATTAGTTTTTTCTTTTAGAATTATTTGGTATTTTAATTTTAAAATTTATTTTAGTTATCAGAGTTTATATAAAATAGGTAACAATTTTTTTTAAGTAGTATTTAAGCAACTTTAACTCCACCCAGAGAATTCATCTCCGGGGAGGCCGACCGAACCGAATTACTGCAGCCGGGGTGCTGCAGCCGAACGCGACGCGCGCTAAACCCTGAATACGCACTCCCGATTTCGACGCGGAATTAAATTCAACGATAGACTTACCCGCGACTCCTCGCGTTCTCTCTCCTACCCTCTCCTGGCGGTTAGTGTCAGGCGGACATCCACTTGCTCGTACTACCTCTCGGCGAGGGCACGGAGGCCTCTGCTGCCGCTCCAGCCGGTAGTTGGCGAGGGCACCAGGAGGCCACCCGCCGCTCGAGCCTGTCCCATTTGGAAGTGATGGCAGTGGAGGCCCCTGCCTCAACACTGCCCAATGTTACTTAGTGCTTCACTCACCCGCGCACACACCCGGGATTCCACGCCCCCGCGGAAATGCGGAACAACACAAGGTGCACACCGGTACACCACTTGTGCACGACACCCGTAATCCGTGAATAATTTTATTCAACTCGCGAACGACGGTTAGCGCGCTCAAAATTCCCTCTGCCTAGGTCGGCGATCCACTGAGTACCGGCGAGCGAGCGGGCCGACTGCTTTCGCGAGCCCTCCTCGCGATCGGCCCTCTCGTTCGCACTCATGCTCGCTTATTGGCGAGCATCGCGCGGCGAGCGCAGAAGATGCCTGCCCGCGGCCGCTTTGCCCAGTTCCTCTCGACGTGCCGCGAAATGACCGCACCGCCCGATTCCCCCTCCGCTCGGTTCTCCCTAGAACCGGGAGGAATCGGTGGACGTGCGCCGTAATGCAGTGGAAGCGAGCAGGCTTAGGAGCGGTAGTTGAAGTGTTGAGTATCGTTGCTTTTCTGTCGTAGCAATTGATGCCGCTGCCATTCCCTGCACCGAGCCTTTGCTTTGCCTCCATTCTCGGGCTTCCTCTTCTTGTGCGTCGTCTGCTATCTACGCAGGCGTTCGCTTCTCGGTTGCGGTACTCGTTCGTAGCCTTTCTTGATGTTGGTTTCTTTCTTGATTTCTTGTTTTTGCCGTTACATTTTTGGTAATTTTCCGCGTTTAGAGGTTTCGTTGTCTCGTGACAATGTTGCTCACGAATGACATAAAAAAAAATATAAACAAAAAGAAATTAGTGTAAATTCGGTTTGTTCTTTTATAAAATTATGCGCTCGCCAGTAGCCTGCTGTTTGTGTGGTGACGAGTCCCGTTCTTTTTGGCCGAGGCTCATTTTTAATTTTAACAACCTTTTGTAACGGATTTTCAATTGTTACACAGTCATAATGAACGGAGGCAATGGAGCTGGCGGAGCCGGCGGAAGAGACAAAATAGTAAACGGAGGAGGCACCGTAGTAAACGGAGCCAACAACGTTGTAAACAGAGCTAACATCTTGGCCAACGGAGCCAACAACGTGGCTAACGGAGGCAACCAAGGGGCACCAGCCATACCACCCGCTCTCCAAAGCTGGGAAGCCTACTGCCAGGCTCTATATGGAAACAGGCCCGCCTTACCTGAATTTTGCGGTCGGCCGCATGAGGACCCAACCCGGTACCTGCAACAATGCGAGGCATACCTCGCCGCCTACCAAGTGCCTGAAACCCAGAGAACGAAGGCCATCGAGAAAGGACTTCGAGGCGAAGCTGAGAAATGGTGGCAGTGTTATAAGTTCCTGGACTTCGAGTGGCAGAGATTCCGGAAATTATTGGAAGACCGCTTCAATAGCGGCACCATTAAGAGCGAACTGATTGCTGCTCTCTACTCCAGGAAACAAGGAGAAAAGGAGAACGTAGGAGCTTTCCTCCAAGAGAAGTATCTCCTTTTCCAACGGGTACGACCAGAAGAGGTGGAGGCACAAAGGGTGCAAGTGCTGATCAAGTTGATCAAACCCTCCTTGCATAAAGCCCTACGCCCGCTGGATATCAACAACTTCCCCGACCTGCTTACAAGAGCGCTACAGGCAGAAAAGGACGACAACGACGATGTGCAGTCTAAAGCTTCAAGGTCGACCGCTCAGTCAAAGGAAGAGCACTTGTGGAACCGCAACGGCAAATCAACGAAAGCTGAACCTAGCCTACCTAAATACTGGCACTGCCGACATTTTAACAAAGACTGCGAAGTCTACAAGGCAAAACAGAGAGAGAGAGAGAGCAGTCGGAAAATTGGCCGCAGGCGCAGAGAATTCCGGCCACCGGTGCCAAGGGCAGCAACGAAGGCCGGAGATCAACATCTGCTATACCTCCTTACGACTCTCAAGAATAAAGGTGTACGTATCCCTTGTGGATCCAGCGGCTACGGACAACCTGATCCACCCATCGGTTCTTCCCCGGAATCAACAAATCAAGGGAGGAAAGCAAACCCTGGACTTGGCTTCAGAAGGGTTACAGCTTGCCACCACAGGCGAAACGCATCTGAGAATCTTCATCCAAGAGAAACCCTTCGACGTGCCGCTTCTCGTCGCTCCTCGGTTACGGCACTCGTTGGTGCTCAGTCTTTCCTGGTTAAAGGAGGAACAAGGAGTCCTGGACCTGACCCGCAACGTGTTCTACCTAGGACAGAAGGGACGGATCACGGTCCCGCTAATACGAACCCTACGTCAGCAAAGGGAAAAACCTTCCTTCAACAAAAAACTGGTCAAGCATGGACTGGACCGTCGTCACCAGGACGTCTTCTTCAAATTTCTTCAGCAGCACGCTGAAGTCTTCACGCCGCTCAGCCAGAATCTTCCTCAGACACGTACCGTGCAACACAAGATACGTGTCACATTAGATCAACCCTTCCGGCTGCCCATGTACCGCTACTCTCATCAAAAGAGAGCGCTCATTCACGAGCAGGTGCAGGAAATGTTGGCCAACGGTATCATCGAGCCAACCACCTCACCGTACAGCTCGCCTCTTGGCACGGAAGAAGGACGGACAACCACGCTTCTGCGTGGACTACAGGCGTCTCAACGGCATCACAAAGGACTACCCTCAACCGATTCCTAACATACCCGACGCTCTCAAGGATCTGGGAAACGCGAAGATATTTTCAACGCTCGACCTGAAGAGCAGTTACTGGCAGATTCCAATGGAGCCCGTGTCGAAGAAGTACACCGCCTTCGCTACCCCGTCAGGCGGATCTTATCAGTTCCGGGTCTTGCCGTTTGGACTTAGGGGAGCATCAGGAACCTTCCAACGATTAATGAGCCAGGAAGTGCTCACTGGCTACATTGGAAAGTTCTGCATATTCTACCTAGACGACATCATTATATACTCCCAGGACGTCACGGACCATCTCCATCATCTAGCGCTCGTGCTAGAGCGGCTCAGCATCCATAATCTGACCGCATCCTTGGAGAAATGCCAATTCGGAAAAGAGCGCTTGGAGTACCTAGGGCATGTCGTCACTATGAAGGGCAACGAAGCCCACCCAGACTACGTCCGGACGATCATCGAAGCGCCCGCTCTTAAAACAAAGCACCAGCTTCAATTGTTCCTGGGAACGTGCAACTGGTTACGGGAATATATCCCACACTACTCCCTCCTTTCCGCACCTTTAACAGATCTGCTAACGAAGAAGCAAGGTTTTCGCTGGAGCGCAGGAGCTCAGGAAGCCTTTGAGAGACTAAAGAAGGCTTTCGATTAGCCGCTCAAACTGTCACGGTCTGACTCTAGCCTACCATACGTTCTACAGACGGACGCCAGCGCTTCCAGAATGGGAGCGGCGCTCTAACAACCTCAGCCAGACGGAGGGAAGAATATTATTAGCTATTCCAGCGCTAAGTTCAAGCCAGCTGAGACTCGGTACCACAGCAATGAGCAAGAATGCCTTGCTGTTGTCTGGACGGTTATGAAATATTGTCACCTCCTAAAAGATCAACCCTTCACCTTGAGGACTGATAACAAGGGTCTTACCTGGCTTCACCGCTTCAAGGAGACAAGGGATAAGTTCAAACGATGGGCCTTGCTCCTTCAGGAATTCAACATGAAAGTTGAACATTGTCCCGGGAAGGATAATCAACTGGCCGATCTCCTATCCCGTAATCCTGTGGAAGAGGTTACAGAGACATTGGATGATCAAGAACGGCTTCTTCCTCCAGAGCGCGAGCACAGAGCGGTGCCGGAGAGAGCGATCTGTGCCATCGACTCCCACCCCTTCACCGACGAAATTAGGACCGCTCAACAGGAGGATCTTCACCTGAGCAAATTGGCTAGGCGCTACCTAGACCTCGCTCAGAAGGAAACGCTCACAAACGAAGAACGATGGATCATCGATACCTACAGGATCGTCGATGGGGTACTATGGAAGCGCGACGATATCTACAGCCCATTGAAGATCCTGATCCCACAAGCGGCCGTCGCAAGGGTCCTGTACGAGTTTCAAGACTCTAAATACGTAGGACATCCAGGAGCCGAAGAAATGCTAAGGCCCATCTTGGAAAATCACCGCTTGCCAAATATGCGCAACGAAGTCCTAGACTACACTCGACGCTGCTTCCTATGCGCTTGCTGTAAAAGCAGCAACGTACCAGCCACTTTGGGACAGTGCCCTCACCAGCCAGAAAAGTCTTGGGACACCGTATCCGTCTATTTGATGGGCCCCTATCCATGCTCTGCAAAGGGGCGAAGATTCATCCTCGTCGTGACCGACATGTTCAGTCGATGGATCGAAGCCTTCCCCCCCATCGGATCGTCCGACGCTAGCCGAGTCATCCGCATCATCGAAGAAAAGGTCTTCTCACGCTGGGGTTTCCCACGTGATATTCTGTCCGATAACGGACCTCATTTTACAAGCAAAGCCTGGGAAGAGGCATATAAACCCTGGGAAACTCAGCATTGGACTACTGCGATCTACCATCCGAGGGCGAACCCCGCCGAAAGGCGAAACTAGGAGATCAAGAAAGGCTTGCGGCTACATCTCCAGGATGAGGACCACAAGAAGTGGGACAATCCATTCTCTACCAACTCCGTAGCCGTCGCAATGCAGTACCGGCTGCAGCAGAGCTGCTCCTGGGCCGAAACTCAGGCAGTAACCCAACAGACTCAGTACTAGCAGAAGTACGCACAGGAGGCTACTACTACGTCGTTTGAACCTGGCACCATAGTCTACGTCAAGACGCATCCCCTCTCCAAGGGACTTGAGCGTCACGCCGGATTCATGGCAAAATGGGCAGGATCATTCTATGCTCAACAACGCATCAGCCCAGACATCTACCTCGTGGCCCAAGGGAGGTCCTTGGTCAAAGTCCACGCATCACAAATGAAGTCGGCGTACGTTGATGAACCAGCCAGCGATGGCCAGCAGGTTGTCGCTCCCACTGATAGTCCTAGAGCTATTCCCATCAACTCCAGCGACAGCCTGGAGGCTACCGCCCGCTCTTTCAGTGGCCCTAGCGCCGCTCCTGGAGCGCTCTCCCACCTCGCCTTATACGGCAAACAGCAACGCACAGATATTCGCCCCATCTTGACCGACACCACACGGTGTTCAGCATCAAGACAAGGAGATGATTATATTATTTTCTGAAATGAGAAGTGCGAATAAAGAAATAAAAAAGACAAAAGCCAAGTTTTGGAAAAACTATAACATGCTAGAAAATAGAGTGTACAGAATCGAGAATGATCTCAACGATTTAATCATTAAATTCAGCAAATTAAATGTGGGTTTTTCATTATTTTTTTTCCGTTTTCATTCGGTAATTCGGGTTATTAATTTTGTAAAATCTTGCTTATAGAAAATAATAAGAAAGCCGAATTTATTTTTTTCTTTTTTCGTTCAGAAAATAAGATGGCGAACAACATCCGGTTTCATGGGTTTACGACCTAAGGAAAAACGGATTACTAAAGGAATTAGCGAAGCGCAATCCTTTCTTAAAAAAGTGATGAGTGGCCATGTTGAAGCATTTAAACGCTTGATTTGATTGGTCAATATAGTTCGAATGTCAGAATTATGAATTCCTTGAATTATAAAAACCGAATATTGATTTTTAGATGTAAAAAAATATATAACTAAATCTTAATAGTTTTTACAATACTGCATAATGAAAAGTATTCGAATAAATTTTGAATTCATAACCTCAAAATTGAAAATTGAATTTTCTACATGGCAGTAATGAATTATAGATAAATGAAATTTCAAAAAATATGTTTGAAATTCGCATAAGGAATAAATTTCTAATATTTATAATAAAATAAGAGCGCGTGGAGCGCTTAGTTAAGAAGGTAGAGCGAGTCGAAGAAACATTAACCTCTTCTGACCATCGTCTACATATGTGGACAAATATTGAATTAACTATCGTGACGTGCCTTAATTTTTTTTTTATGAAATCGTGAGTGGCATTAACTATTTTGAATAAAATTCTACGAGAAGCGATCACGTTATTTAGTCAAAAATTAATTTTTGTCTATTATAATTGCAGTCGGAAGAAAGCAAAATCTATCGCGACCGTTATTAAATTAAAAGTGCTATAAAAAATATTTATTGTGGATTATTTCTTTAGTATCTCGGTTAATCCGTGGGATGAAAGGGTTTGGGGTTGGTAGTGGGTTATTTTTCGAATATATAAGCGACTCCCACGCAATTTTTCATTCCAAATAGTACTAGTGTCCACATATGTGGACGCGCATTTATATAAGAAAATATATACACTAAGGAATATATGTCTGTATATTTTAAGTTTTTAGGGCAAAAGAATAATAGATCCATGAAAAACAAATTTTATACCACTCTAACCTCAAAATCACGACTTTAACATGATTTTTCGGCGCTTGTGGTATAAAATAATGTTCGATACTAGTCGCTTCGTTCGGGAGAAATATATCTCACGAGGTAAATAATCAACTTCCACACCAGTGTCGAAAAGTACTATTTTATTTGTGTATTGGTACCGGTCAGAAGAGGTTAAAACAAGTATCACAGGAAAACAGAGTCGATAGCGGAAAATTAAACAAATATAATAGAGCAGCAAACAAGAATAGTCATTTTCCAGGCAAACATTTTAGGAAAAAAATTAGTATACAAATTTTATGTGTCTCAACTCTTAGCCAACAGATGTTGATCGGAATGGATATTATTGATAAATTAAATTGAGATGAAAAGATTTGAATTGGCAGAAGTAGATTTGTTACAGAACAGAGGAGGAAACGAAATCTGTATTATAGAAGAGACGCAAGGCTTGGGTAAATTAATCGAGAATCAGAACATAGAGCTGGAAACGCTATTAAAAACTTGTGATGTTTCGCGTTTTGGGTAGGGTAGCACAAATAAATATCACCTTCATACTTATAACTAAGTTTATTAAATGAATTGGTTTCGTCCAGTGCTCGGCTCAAGCGCGACT
>JAWWML010031449.1:0-12265 GCA_035047165.1 Ormyrus rosae
TACTTTTATGTAACTAAAACATAGTTACATTTCTGTAAATATATATTATTAAATACAGAATTTTTTTTTGTGACTGTGCCCTACCCTTAAGGCCGAGAGAGACCGAAAGCTTCATGAATAACAATCAAAATCGACAAGTTCAAAACCACAAAGGTGCGAGAAACGTAAATTTCGATGTTGAAAATTATGTTATGGTTACCGATAATAGATCTGGAAAAATGTAATGGACCAAAGCTAAAATTAAGAAAATTCTTGTAACGGGTGAAACATTTTCAGTTGAAATTGATAGCGAAATTGTGTGGAAACGGCACAGTACACAAATGATTGAATGTAGTTCGAAAGTGTTTGATGAGAACGATAATCTCAGTGAAAAACGAGTGTGAGAGAAAAACACTACAAGTAACAAAACAGTGAACACTCCGCAGTCTGTGCTTCGCCGATCTGAAAGGATCAAAAACAAACAAGAAAATAAAATCTGAACAAATTCATTACTGTTATTTCAACTATTCACAAAATGTAATACTGGGTAATCTAGTTTTAAGTTTGTGTTGTTCACAAATCTTGTAACGTAGTGTTAAGTTTGCGATTCATTGATGTAAGTGGGGGAGAGTACGGTAACTTGTATATAATCGTCCGCAATCAGCCGCGCAGCGACACAAGTATATACACAGATACACGCGCTTGTCTGCATGTGGAAGCCCGGCAGCGCATGGATATATAGTTTAGTAATGCTCCGTGAGCCATACGAAACGGACACTCACTAATCAACCGATACATATTACGGAGCACGCTCGCACCCTGAGTTTTGTAATTAATAAACCTTAGTTTAATTAATATTATCGTGTAGCTTTTTGTTCCAACCATCTCGTCTCAATAAACCTCTATCCTAAAACATATAGCACCTATTATGAAGATCTTTCAGCTGAAATTTTTCAATTCTTTAACACTATTTACACTAAAAAGGAGATTACCTGATATTCGGAAAATGGATTTGGCCCACACTGGTTCAGATGACTTTCCATAATCCATCGATGAGCCCTATAGAGTTCTAGGCACTCACGCTATCCCAGTTCTTAGATATACTATTGAACCCTCTGCTCGGCAGAAAGAGTCTGGGTTGAGCGATGGCAGTAAATTCTGCTAGATTGAACTTTTTTACTTCCCTATCGGCTTCCTATAAATAAAATATATGTATGTATATTTTACATATGGATAACTGTATTTGTGTTAAACGAAATTAAATAAGTTTAAATAAATAAACTTAAATATTTATATGTATATGCATATGAGCAAATCCAGAAAACTTTTAACTTTTAGGAAACTGCTACGTTTCTTTCAAGCTTGAAGTTTTTTTTTAAGTTGTAACAATTATTTTTATAAGAAAATAGTATATAAAAGAGAGTACTACATTTATTTTATGATTAAACTGTATATTACGCATAAGTTTAAAATATATCAATTTATCACTATATAATTTAAAAAAACTAGAATTTTTTTTTATGGCTAAGGCCAAATAAAAAATAAGTCGCTTTGAAAAGATCTAAAAAAAATTTTCCTGATATTTTATAGCCCTATAATATTAAATTCAGAAGTTTCAAAAGGGTGCTCAATTTAAAAGTCAATATATCACTAGAGAATCACAGGAAACTGCATTTTTCAAATAATGACAAAAATTAACATTTTTTAAATATCTAAAATAAATTTTGCATTTCATAAATTTTAATATTTCTTACGTTAGTTTTCATAACGTCTGAAAGAATTCTGTTGAATTTTTAGATGTGTCACTTTTCGTTAAAAAATGGTGTTAGTTCCAAATGTAGTTGGTCTAACGGCTACTCCTATTGAAAAATTAAGTTTTACCTTGACACATGTAAAATATGACAGAAAAATACTTGAAAATACCCGCCAATTAAAATTACCTTGGTCGTTTTGGAATCTTGCATGAAGTGAACAATTTTTCCAAAAACTTCCGGAAATTTACAATTTATATAAGCACAAATTCTCAGCAGTTTTAGATGGTAACGATTTTTAACGAACTGTGTAACGATTTAACCGAACTTATTGTTGCTATTTGTTTGCTGTGCGGAACACATAAAGTAAACTGATATTAAAATCTTTAGTCTGAACTAGCAAATGAACTCTGAAATTGGTATAAATGTGCCATGCACGACGTAATGTAATGCATAAGAATATCTAAAAAGTGACTGTTTCATAACCGTTTACTTTTGTAAGTAATCTTATTGCACGTTTATACTAATTTTGGAGTTCACTCCGTTAATTCAAACTAAAGATTTTAAAGCCTACTTCAATTATATCGTCCACAATCTTTTTTATTAAAAAATTAAATAAATAAAATACACAAATAATTCAAAAGAAAGAATTAATAAATTAAATAAATTGATAAATAAAAAAAAAGAATTAAATTAAATTCCAAAGAATTAAATGAAATTAAATGCCTTTTATTTGGTTTAAAAGGCATAAAATACGTGAAAAGCGAGAGATTTCTCAGAAAGCGCTTTAGAGAAATACGTAGAACGGTGACTCTAGAAAATCTCCGTCGCGCCGTCTTTGAAGCACGCCGCACGTGCGAGCCGTCTCCCACCAAGCGATCAGCGCTCAGAGAAGGGAGAAAGGCGCGAGAGAGGACTGGTGCCAAGAGCTCTTAAATACGGCTGCTCCGGCGACCAGCGGGCATTCGCTCCTCTCTTAGCTTCCCTTCCAGATCTCTCCTAAAAAAGGGACTAGACATTAAGCCTACGAGCAGTGCGCTCAGGCTTATAGTCCCGTTTAACTTTCTGTTAAAATTTCTATTAAACTTCCCGTTTAAATTTCTGTAAAAAAATTAATATAAATAAAATTAATATAATTAATATATTAAATATTATTTCTACTCAAAATTCGATTCTTTGTATCTCTTTTTCCTTCCTTATATATATATATAGAACTAACTCCGGCTGTTCTCGAGACACATTGCGCGTCTCGATTACTCCCGTTTTTCTAATAACTAATCAATTACTAACCGCGGCTATTATCGAGACACATTGTGCATCTCGTCTACTCCCGCATTTTAGCCTAACAAATAACTAACTGCGGCTGTTCATGGGGCACATCGCGCTTCCCGTTTACTCCCGCGTCTAACAGTTTAGCCATATGACATGGCAAGTTTTATGGCTCATTGAGCACCGCATTTCTTCCCACGTAGGTTGTAAAAACAATCGGTCGGAAGTCTAACGCGCTTAATAAAAATTTTTAATTTAGTTTTAAGAACTCGGATCCGTACACGACTTACAACGTACGCGAACGGCGTTTACGTCACACAATAAAGTTCAAAAATCTTCACGCAGCCATTACAACTGCGGAGGATTGGTCCTGCTTGCCTCATGTTAATTTTCAAAATGATTAAGGTAACTTCGCAGTTGTTGTCTAATTATTAATTATTTCTTTAGTAATATATGATTTTTTTGGAGTAATTTTACATGGGGACAATTGAAAAATTCGTTATTTAGTAGTTAAAACTTCTGTGGTTAAAACTTCAGTGTAAAAAATCTCACAAACTTGGCGATAAGGTATATACAACGTGATCCAAAAGTCCCGATAAGGCAGGATATCTAAAAAAAATTCAAGCGTTTAGGAAAAAGTAAAGTACTAGAGATTTAGGATTTTTCCCTACCTGGCTATCCAATCGTGACTTTAAATTTGACCTTGACTTCCGCTCTCAAGGTTATTCCAAGGTGAAGGTCAATTTTTCAAACGGAAACCCCAATTTTATTTTCAAAATATGACCTTGACCTTGACTTTAAAAGTCAAAATGCAGCGCTGAACTATAGCGTAAAATAGTTAAAAACGGATGGCAGCATTAACACTAATGCAGCGTTGAACTACAACGTAAAATAATAAAAGATTGGCTGCAACATTAATATTAATGCAGCGCTGGAAAAAAATACATGACTCTCGAATACTCGGGCAACACATTCATGTGACTAACGCTGGAAGGACTACAATTTATTTATTTATTTATTTATTTAAACGATGTCTAGATTGCCCCCAGACTGACGAAATATCATCTATGAGGGACAGATATACTTTGGTATTATCAAAAAGTTCCCAAATTTTTGCAGATGATGTCCAGATATCAGAATGACCCCCAGGTCAATAAGACTTCGCCTGCGTGAAAGAGCACGACGTATACATCCGATGTAACGAAACTCCCGAGCAACCCCTATAGACGATCTCTGGGTGTCAGGATAACTCCCAGATCGACGAGATATTGTCTACGAGGAAAAACACCAAGTATACATCCGATGTAACGAAAATCCCGAGCACACCCTGTAGACGATGTCCAGGTGTCAGGGTGACCCCCGGTGGGCATCATCTACAGGAAGGAACGGTAAAAAAGGACCCTTTCATTCGTAAAAAATTAAGTAAAAATACATAAATTTACATAAATACATAAAAATACATAAATTTACATAAATACATAAAAATACATAAATTTACATAAATACATAAAAATACATAAAAAAAAATACATATGGAAATATTCAAACGTTATTTGCAATTAGAAAACAAGTTGTTGTTCAAAGTGATTTTTATATGCATTAGTTTAAGGAATATTATTTTAAGTTCAATGATAATTCCACAATTGAACCTCTTTCATTTATAAAAGTTGTTGACAATATGTGCAAATCAGCACTTTCTTTAGATTAAATTTATCGAGTGTTTACCTCTGCTGTCTGTGTTATTTTTGTGGGCACGGTAATTATGATACCAGAAAGTATAAATATTATGTCTATCAGTGGTATCTTACAGTTGTAGAAAATTTTCTTTAGTGATTTTACGTCGATTTTAAATTATTCAGTTTCAAAGTAAATGAAAGTTTCTTTAAATTTGGAAAGTCGCTAAAAAATAATTAGTTTTTAATAATGATTATCTTTAAAATACGTAAGTATTTTATTTTATTTTTAACTATCATTTTAATAATTATTTACGTTTATATAAATGGATGAATTATCTTTTGTGTTTCCTAAATTGAAATTGAAACTGTTTAAGGGACTCGTTTAGTTAAGAGACTGTTTTTTTTTATCTTTTTTCAGAAATTTTTTTTTATCATCATTGCTGGAAAACAATAATCATTTTCAAAATTTACAAATGAAAATAGGAACATTAAAATCAAATCAAAAAAATATATTTAATAATGTTTTAAAGTGTTTAAAACAAAAAGAAGACAATTGTATTTTTATTGATGAACAGGGTGGAAGTGAAAAAAGTTATTTACTTAACGTATTAATAGACTACTTAAAATACACAAATATCTCATTTTTATGTGTAACTTAGATAGGCATTGCAGCGAATTTATTGCATAATGGAAAAACAGTGCATACCACATTTAAATTATCGCTGAACATGACAGAGTCTACGACATGTAACTAGTCCAATCAATAGACTGAGAAGCGTGACACAATTTTTAATAGCAAGCAAAAAATAGGATCATATAGAGAATAACATTTAAAGGTACCTTTCTGGTTTATTAAACTCGGCCCGAAGTGGCGAACCTAGGCAAAAAAATTCGCAAAGTTTGGCAAATAGGTTTTTCGTAAATAACAAGAAAATTATAAGTCCGATCGAAAAATGTTAAAGAAGAAAGTTGTAGGTATTAAAATGATTTTTCGATTGGGAGATTGAAAGAATCGATTAGTGCACTAATTTTTGAGATATATCGAAAAAAAAGCTAAAAATCGACACATCTAGTATGAACTTACCATTACGTGTACACACTTGTACTTTACTGTAAATATAGCCCATGGCGAGCCAATAAAGTATGTTTTTAGAAAATTCAAAAATATTAAATATTTTTCGCTCTCAAACATTGATTAGCTTCACTCGAAAAATCATCCTATTCGAAAAACCATCCGGGTTCGCCCGGACGATTTTGATTTTAAAGTGTAAAAAAACCAATTTGAAAAAATATAGTGATTTTATTTTAGGTTTTTTGGAAATATCGCCTCCAATTTTAACGTAACGGAAACGACTATTCTGAGAACAAATTACTCATATTTTTCACGAATTTAAAAAAAAACACAAAAAACTTTATCCTGCAACCTTCTGGAGCCGAGATAATTTTTTTTTTTCAAAAAATTCTACGGGGCGCAATTTTTGTTTTGTATGAACGTTCTTTAGCCATTTTAAAGTTCAATACAAAAATACTGGGATATATTTGAACATTTTTTAATTTTAGTAATCATGCATGTAAGGAACGCATGCGAACGCGGCGCTCGTTAGCAGCAGAACAGCCGGAGTGGAGGAAGCCCGCTTGGCCGCTCTGAAGTCTCATTTTGCGTATTATAAATCGCTCGCGCTCAAAATCTTCAATATCTTCACTTCTAAATGACGTACAAACATCCTTTTTTACTTTATCCGGAGTAGCTCGGCGAGAAAAAGACAAATATCATGGTTATATTCATCTTAAAAGAAATTTAATTAAAATTGGAAACAGTATTTTTTAAAAACGACTGCATTTTTTTCAAATTCATATTTTTATATTTTAAATTTAAAAAATCGTTTCAAAACTTTTTCAGCACAAAAATACAATTCTTACAGAAGAAAATGAGCCTGAAATCGTTTATCCTAAACGTAAAACCTAACTCTTCTGATGGGAAAAAATTGAAAGAAGTACAAATTACGTACAAACATACGCCTTACAAACCTTCATTATCCGCTTCCTACAATCAAAATATATATGTTTTACATAATGCATGCCAAATTCAAGCCTAAATAGCTTGATTCAAAAATTTAATGTATCAGAAATATGCTAAAAAATCATATTTTTAGCATTATCCTGATTAAAAAAAATTGTTTCATTATTTAACAAATGCACATACCTTTACGTTATTTTACTATTTTCTTTTTGGTAATTCTCGTCTAGTTCTACTTTTCTTATAGAATTAATAACAGGAAACGCCTGAAAAAAATAAATAAACAAACAATTCTTTCAATTTTAATTTTAATTTTTGATTAAATAATAATTATACTCATCTAATTACGGTTCTTCTATCACAGCATACAATATTATTCATGTTCCAGCCTCATTACATACACAATTATTTATGAATTGTAAAAAATGTTACATTTTTATACAATCAGATGACTGCATGCATTTATTGAAATGCTGCAATCACACCTTGAGCAGCCTTCGAGCAACTAGTGAATCTGTATATTGTTATGAATCTGTGTATTCAATGGATTCAGTTCAAATCAACTGTAACAGTAATCGCATGTTATAACCTATAAATGATGGCGTTTCAAACATCAGCAGAGCGAGAGAGAGAGGTATAACAAATGGACAGCTGATTGACAAGGCAGTTGAACTCTGGAGTTATAAGTGAAGTGCAAGGGTTATTAGCATAATTTGTGTGACTCAAATTAATAATATTTCCATGCAGCTTTACTGTGATTAAGGAACAGTGTTCAAAAAGTGTTTCAAAAGTATAGTTAATGGAAATTTTTCAAGCCATTGAATACACAGATTCATAACAATATACAAATTCATAACTAATTGCTTGAAGGCTTCTCAAGCTGTGTTTGCAGCATTTCAATAAATGCATGCAATCATCTGATTGTATAAAAATGTAACATTTTTTACAATTCATAAATAATTGTACATGTAATAAGGCTGGAACATGAATAGTATTGTATGCTGTGATGGAAGAACTTTAATTAGATAAGTATAATTATTATTTAATCAAAAATTAAAATTAAAATTGAAAGAAGTGATTCTTTGTTTATTTTTTTTTCAGGCGTTCCTGTTATTAATTCTATAAGAAAAGTAGAACTAGACGACAATTACCAAAAAGAAAATCGTAAAATAAAGTAAAGATATGCGCATTTATTAAATAATTTAATGAAAAAATTTTTTTAAATCAGGATATTGCTGAAAATGTGATTTTTTAGCATATACATTAAATTTTTGAATCAAGCTATTTAGGCTTGAATTTGGTATGCTTTATGTAAAACATATATATTTTGATTGTAGGAAGCGGATAATGAAGGTTTGTAAGGCTTATAATAAGAAAAAGCAGTGATCGTAAAGCCCAGAGGACCATGAGCCGACCACACCCATTAATATTGTGATACCTGAAGTCTGGGGCAGTGGTAGGCTTTAGAACTCCACAAAGTTCATCGCTGAGGTAAGAGGAAACCAGTTTGGGCCAGATCTGTGACCCGAATCTGGTGCACTCTCCTTGTTAGGTTAAGTTTTCGAGTATCTAATAATAATGACAATAATTTTAAATGGCTTTGGAATGTAGATAATGGAAAACGTTTTAATTCATATGAAAAGGAACATGAGTTACTCGCAATTTTTAATGATTTAATAACAGACGAACAAAATATTATTACAGAAATTTTTGGAAAACAAATAAAAATAAACACTAAAAGTTAAAAAATAAAGTTATATTGGCTATATATCAGGATGTGATCAAAATCAATAATGAAATTTTAAGTATGGATACGGCTGAAGATGATAATGGATAAAATTTGTAATGTTACCAACAAAATTTCTTAATTCGTTGACTCCCAATGGTTTCCCACCTCACAAAATACAATTAAAAATTGATGTTATTATAATGTTAATAAGAAAGTTGAATATAAATAAAGGTCTTTGTAATGGTACACGATTATCAATAAAGAAACTGCTAAAATATTCAATTCAAGTAAACATATTATCTGGAAAGAATATGGGAAAAAATAGTTTTATTACCAAAGGTAAATTTGTCACCATCTAAAGAAGAAATTCAATTTAATATGAAAAAGAAACAATTTCCCATAAGATTTGGTTTTGCAATGACAATTAATAAATCTCAAGGACAATCATACGATAAAGTCGGAGTTAACTACTATTATCAGTTTTTAGCCATACTCTTTGGCAACGTATATAATTAATTATATGTTGTTCTTTCGAAAGCAAGGAATAGAAAAAAGCTGAAATTATTACTACCTGATAGTAGTAAAAAAGGTGATAAAGCAAAAAAGACGGAAAAAGTTTATACTAAAAATATTGTATACAATGAAGTGTTACAGATTGTAACGTAGTCTGCGCGAGAGTTGCGCAGGCTCGAACGGCGGACAAGCGAGAGAGTCATATCGACCTCTCTCTCTCGCACTCGCAGTCTCCGCGCCGCCTGTCATGCTGAGTGGAGCCGCGCGTGCGTCGTCGCTGGATGTGAATATGCGCACGGTTGCGAGACCTCTTCACTGGTGAACTGAATCCTCGCTGCTCCTGGAGTATTAAATCGCTGAAAACTTCGTCATCGCTTCCATCTCGCTGTTGGGATTTGCCATACTCTATCGTTTTCTGGAGAAGTGCGCTGAGGATCTTGCGGTGTGCTGCGTATGTTCCGTCGTTGTGCGTCTCCTCGTGCTTTCTCTCTAGCACTTCTTCCCAATTTCCCCTTAATTACACGGTGCGTTTACTTTTTTTTAATGCTCTCGGCAACGAATTGGTCTAGGTGCGGATTCGTTGCTGCTTTTCTCTCTCATTCACTCATGCATGCCTCCTGTTTACATTCTCCTAACCTCAAACTAACTCTTTCATTCCCTACTCTATACGCTGAACCTGTCTCTGGGATAAGCCTCTTTATTTTCTGTAGTTCTACTAATGCTTACTTACTTTTATACTAACTCTTACTACCCTCAACAATGTCTTTAGCTACCTATTTTCACTGTTGGCGGTAGTTAAGACTGGCTCCGATAGCCTCAATTTTGGCTACAGGTTTTCTGGCCAACTTTTTTGTTTATTAACCAATTCTCCTGGTTTTCATTTCCATAATAGCATAAATTATAACAAACTTTTTTAGTCCTTAACCTTTATCCTAACTTATTCCTAAGAGAAGTTATGGCTCTGACAATTTTTACTGTTAAAGGCGTATGGACTCTTCTTCGACACTTCAACTTTTACTTATGTCTTGGCATCCTAGCTCTCTTTTCTAGGGGCTCTCACTCTCATGTGATTTCTTAAATTCTTTCCGACTATACTTTCATCTTGCTTACTTAATTATTTACTTTTTCAGGAAAAGTTGAGGTGACGCTGGAGAGTGAGGAGAGAGTCTCATCACAAGCTCATTAAAGAAGAATACTTAAAAAAAACGTTTATAAAATAGAGCGCTGGAAGATGTTGTAAAATAAAGAAAACTTTTAAAATTAAAAAAAAAAAAATAATAAACGACTGCGGCATTTTTGTAAGAGCAGCGCTGAAAAACATTGTAAATTAAAGAAAATCGGCTGCGGCATATTTGTAATGCAGCGCTAAAAACTATTTTAAAATAAAAAGAAACGGCTGCGGAATTTATGCAAATGCAGCGCTGGAAACTATTTTAAAATAAAAAGAAACGGCTGCGGCATTTTCGTAAGTGTAGCGCTATAAACTGTTATAAATTGAAGAAAACCTGTTGCGGCATTTATGCAAATGCAGCGCTGAAAATTATTTTAAAATAAAAACTTATATCCATGAATTCCAAGCAGATCATGTGTCATGTATTTATATGTGTTTTAATTAACTTTTGATACAACAAAATATGTAAAATAAAACTTATTCAAATAATAATTTAATATATGAAATCATTATTTACCATTATTTTATTTATCATTATTCGAATTTTTTGGTTGTTGTTTTAAACGGTCGGTATACGAGTCACGACGACTTCCAGGGCGATGGAATATCAGGTATGAGAATACACACCAGGCAAATCCAATTTAAAATAAAAAAAAAATAAGAAAAATAAAAATTTCAATATATTAAAATATATTGATAAACTAAAATTATTTTATTTTGGTTTAGGTGGTCATAAATTGATTGGATGTAATTAGAAACCCTATAAAAATGAAAATCCCATGAAAAAATATAAATCCCATGAGAAAATTAAAAACCCCATAAAAATTTATATTGATATATGATATATTAATATAAGAATATGTACATAATGTAACGTGCTGGGGTTGTTGAGTGAGAAAGAGAGAGAAGAGAGACAGAGATCGAGAGAGCGGAGCTGCACACCGCGCCCGCGGTCCGCCGCATGGCAAACGGCGCCCACCATGTTATGCGCTCTCTCGCCCCGTGTAAGCGGTAGAGACGCGTGGCGCGAGTGGTGGGGGCAGCAATTTCGCACGTCAGTTCTCTGCCCACCATTGCACGCAATACTCGGCGCTGCACTTCTGTTTCGTTTTCCACCGGTCTTTTATGTTGTACCAGTGGCTTAGAGGTGGCGAGAGAAAGAGAGACGTGCAGCCGCCTCCACAAAGCCGTGAGGTCCGGCTTTCTTTTACTAGCGGCTACGCACGGCAGGCGCCCCAGCGGTCGCTATCTTCAGAGAAAAAGAGAGAAAGAGAAAGATTCTGCGTTCGTCGTTTTGCGTAGCTGGCCAGCCAAAAAGTAGGTTGCGGTGTTTACTATATTTTGCGCTAATATTTTCGCAAGCGTTGGAGCCGACGAACCGGCTTTCGTCGAGGATTCGCGATTTTCGATTCCCCGGTGCGGACCCCCGGGACGGCCGACGCAACGGCTAAATCGGCAGCGGCCGATCCTGACCGATCACGACCGATCGCGTGCGAAGAAGTTTCGGCCTGCGCGCGTACTTAACTTTTATAATTCTTATATTCTTTTGTCTTCTATTTCGTCTAGATTTTATTCACGGTTCACGCATCCGGCGTGGACTTTACTTTTTATTTAATCTATTTCGTATATCTTGAACGAGTTCCTTTCCCCGAATCCTCCCACTACCGAAAGGATCTTTTCGCGGATTTGAGCTAGCTGGCGAAGAGTTTAAGGCTGACAGGGAAAAATCTGCGGTTACAAGTGAAGAGAGCCGCGCGTTGTAGACGGTAAACCCGCGGTGTAAGTGAGACACCCGGCTCTTTATAATAAATAAATGAAGTTATTTAATAACAATTTCACTGAAAAGTGCCCCGTTACAATACATCAAGAAAAAAATTAACTACTATAAAAAAAGTTTGTTATGGAGAACCGGAGAACCGAAGAACCGGTGATACCAAACGCACACCAACTTGATATATTACTCACACACACGTACTTATGTGTATATATATGTTACGTCCTGCGTAAACTATATGAAATAAAACGTAACGCTTTTCTCTAGCCTTGTCTAGAAAGTGCACGTGCAACTGTGTAAGTCTCGATCCCCTATTAAAAAAATCTCTATAGATTCTATGTAGAAATCTATATGGAATCGATATAGAATCTATATAGATATCTATC
>JAWWML010031460.1:0-12262 GCA_035047165.1 Ormyrus rosae
AATCTGTAAAAAAACTAGTTAGAAATACTCACTAGAACTTACAGAATATATTGAATAAAATTTGAAGTGAGTTATCGTGTAAAAATTTATAATAATAATATTTAAAGTTGAGGTACTTAACACGTTCTCTTAAGAGAACGTCCCTCAGAGAGAGATAGGAAACAGAAGACTTTTTTATAGATAGCGATTCACGACGGCATTATAAAATTAGTATTTACTAGATTAATCTTACCAAAAATATAAAATTTATTATACCTACACGTGTAAAATAAAAAGATATTATTTAAAAATATAATATTTAATAATTATTGTAAATGATTATTAAATATTATTTCTATTGATAATTTCGTACAAATAAAATATTAAAAATTTGGAGAGGATTAAAATTTAATAAAGTGAAACTTTTAGAATCTAATAATAATTTTCCATAATATTACACCCAACAGTTTCATAATACTATGTAATTGCGATCTAATTTACAAAGGCACGCAGCACATTGAAAGTCGATAACAGACGAAAATTCTTTCCATCCCATTGCACATCCACGAATCTTAGCCCAAACAGTACTCGGCGAATTTCGAAAAATTTCGATTTAATCGCTCAGCGAAAAAAATCGTGAGATCGCAAAAATATCCGCGCCAGCCCTTTCGAAAGCGCACCAGCAGGCTCGTATAAGCTCGCGCCGCGCACCGGCATAGCTGCACTCTCGCGGGGCGCATAAAAAATGATTGGCCCGCGAAGCGTAGGTAAGAGTGCTAAGCCATTTACGGGCTTAATCGCGCGGAGGGCAATATCGGGCCATTGTACCGCCGGCGGCGGCCGGCAACAAAGGAGCCTAAAATCCACCGACAAAGGGCCTCATAAAGGAATCAATAATTCGCGAGACCGGTATGTGTGCTTTGCAGTCGCGCGCGGGGGAGGAGGGCAACAAAGGCTCTCTCCTGCACTTGCATCACTCCGCCCGTTTGGAACACACGCGTTAGTTTTCGCCCATCGGCGGAAAATACGCGGAGCGTGTGCAGTTGTCAAATGGGTGGGGGGGGGGGGGGGCAGCGACGAAACGATGCACTCGAGGTGCTGAAAACGCACTGACCCGTTAGGCTCTCTCTCTCTCTCTCTCTCTCTCTTGCTCAGCCGGAGGCTCAATTAAACGGACCGTAGCCGTGTTATGGGCTACATGTGTTTCCAGAGGGAATGAAGCTAAGCAATCCGGCTCACGTGCACGGAAAATTCAAGATCGTTTGTGAGCTCGCAGCTGTTACGGCTCGCTGATACTGTCAATAGGGGCCGACTAACGCAGAATTAAGGGACTCGGACGAGCAAAGCTTTGGGCCGATAATAAACGTTGCGGATTCTGGAAGTGCATCGGTTTCTGGATAACATTGTTGGCCTCGAAAGTGATTAAACTAATAGAAATAACATTTCTATTGCGACACAAGAATTGTGCACCTTTTATAATTAATAATAAAATGGACAACAGGATAAAAATTCTTCCTTATTTAATCTCGAAAGAGAATTTCCCTCCAGAAGATAAGAAATTAATTCCAAATTGAAAAACAAAATTATACATCTCCTCCAGCTGCAATCCAATCAAAGGGGACAGTGCTGTTGCTTCGAGTCCTTAGCTCTCTCGAACATGCAAGTTCGAGCTTTCGAGCCAGGCAGGTTTTTACGCTTTCATGCGGGTCTCCAATGGGGACGGACGGACTCCCCCTCTCTCTCTCTCTCTCTCTCTCTCTCTCTCTCAATTACATTCATCTCCAATTAAGGAATAGGGACGTAGCGGAGTAATTGGCCGCGGAGCGAAGGTCCGCGACTATATCGCGGAGACGACGAGTTAGTAATCAGGGCTTACACGATGTACCCATTGAACTTTGATCAATTACGCAGGTACCGAACATCCGCGTCGTCTCAATTTAATGCGATTGCGTTCGCGAGCTTTTTCGAATATCCGGCTCTGATTGATTTTACGTGTGCGAGTGCGCCTGTAAATCCCCGGGATTTCAGTGTTACACGCCCGATTAGAATAATAACCTCGTTTCTATGCGCTGATCATCTTAAACGGCCCTTTAATCTCGTTGTCGGAATGTTTTTTGGATGCGCGATATGCGACTACTGTTTCGGTCGACTGTTCCGTCGTTTTAAATCGAGCTAGAATTCAATTTTATCTTTTATTTTAAATGACGCGAATGCGCCGTTATAATACAATTATCGCTTATCGCGTCGAATGCGTAAATAATTCAGTAAATAAAGCGCGAGCGTTTTATACATCGCGGCTTTTAAAATACGCATTTCGCTAAATAGAAGTAAGAGGCAAATTGAATTTAAGTTAAGTTAGTTATGGTAACTCGATAAAATACTTTTTACATTATTTTTCCAGCTTCTTTTTTTTCTCGCTTATTACAACTATCGCGTGACCTGCTTTTAGAAGGCGCACCGGAAAATCCGATTTTTAATTTCATTCTTCACTTATTTTTCCGCGTTATTTTTCTCCTACGCATCGGTGGAATATTAAATTTTTTCCATTCCGAAAACATTTTTCCCGCGAATGATATATAGGCCTCTTTTTTCGCTAAATTTTCGAAATATCATTACAATCATAAACGCCGATCCCTTTTTTTTCTAAAAATTCAAACCCAAGAATGTCGGCCATTATTATTTCGGTGGCGGAATGCAATAAATAAAAATAATTTCTAGAATAATGCATCGATCAGTGAATTCCTGCTAGGCTTCTGGAAACACTGGAATTTCGGGGCGGTTGTAATAAAAATTCGCAAAAATCGATAAGCGATATCATTTCGGGCCGCACAGCCAATATCGCTAAACAGCACAGGCCAATTTTCCTGCTCAGTACGCAATAAGGAAGAGCCCTAAGAGGAATGTTAAATTTACCTTTGTACGACAACGCCGCGACTTTCCAATTTTAACTAGTCGGGTAAATCGCGATCGCGACAAAGGCGAGAAGCAACCTTCGCCAATAATCTCAGGACAAATGACTGACTCGGCGCCGATATCGAGGCGCTGAGAGAGGAGAGAGAGAGAGAGAATCGATCTGGCCGGAAAAATGAAAGATTCCTTGTCTCGTCGGTGCGCGCATCTATATTTATGGCCCTCCTTTAAGAAGCGATCGGAGTTGTTGTGTGTCGCGAGACGTATCGAGCAATTTGCGAGGCGCGAAATCAGAGTATATATGCAGCGGAGTTTCGCGTGCTCGATCTGATTTTTCCCCGGGGCGCCTTCATTTTTTAGCTGCTGCGATCCATCTCTCTCTCTCTCTCTCTCTCTCTCTCCCTCCCGCTCTCTCTTTCGACTTCTCCCGGATCCGCCGCGAATTATTTATGAGATTATTTATCAGAGTCCATTGTGCAATGGGAGCTCGGGAGGTATAGGAAGGCAGCCCTGGGAAGATCGCCTTCGCCCGCGTATAAGCTTTGATCGACCCCCATGAATTAACTATAAATCTATACGGCGTATAAAGGAACGTTATCGTGCGGAAGACTCTGGAGTAAAAATCTTTTTTACGCCGCGATTCCGGTTAAATATGTAATTAAGATTGGATTGATACGGTGGAAACTTCTTCAGCGTTAAAAAGCTTTTCCATCTATACTGTAAATCTAACGGCGTTTATAAAATCATCGTATAGTAAATCTTAAAATTTACTATAATTCTAATTTTAGAGTTGCAGACAAAGGTTTAAGTGTACCAGTACTAGAACGCTGTTTAGAAAACAATTTATGTAAGATTTTAATTAATCTAAATAGTGATATATACAAATAAATAATAGAGGAGAAGTCCCGGGACCGCTATCATGATATTCGTATATTCAGACGTTTCAAGACTTCTAGAACACTGTATAAACAAAGCTATATTTTAACAAAACAAAAAACCTTTTTATCGAGGGAAAAATCCGTGGCTACTTGGTGCACAAAGAATTGGAAGCTCTAACGGTTTTCAATGGTTATTTCAATGCATTATAAGTGTATTTATAGTCTTCCAAAGATAAAATAAACGTGAACAATGACGTAACTAGGAGATTCATGACTTAAAACTTTTTTCTCCTTTCGACACTACTTCAAAAAGCATTTATCAATAGACCCAAGGTGTAGGGCAAACCAGTAAACTAATCTAATGAGATAGACAGTGCTGCGAACAAATTACTAGAGTGGCTTTAACGAGGTAGATAATAAAAAGCCAATAGTCGTTGACGTGTAATTTAAGCTTTCTCATCGCGAAAGGAAGGCGTACTTTGATTATTACCTTTGACACTGGAATAACTTAACATTCACTAATCGAAATAACAAGGCGTCGGATAAAAATTGAAGATTGAAAAAAAAAAACGAAATATATAATTTTCCAGCGTAAAATTTCAGTTAATTAACTTTATTGAAATTTCTTACAAAGTCTAAGGCAGTTTTGAATTTTCTATCTTGCATATATAACATTAGTATACCAAATGTTTTCCTACGATTTAAATCACATTAGGTTTCAGATAAAATGTTTCTTTGCCTCGAAATAAAATGGAAACGGGATAGAGAAGACCGAAGAAGTTTACTGCGCCTTTGTAAAAAGTCACTTATCTTTATGGAAACTCAAAATTCAGCGTACTTCTTAAAGTAGCTCGGTACTTTAGCTTTGCAATATAAGAAGTAAAAGGGTTTTACTTTGTGAATGAAAATGAAACTTAATGGAAGGGAAACCATTCTTTTTCTAATATAACTGCGTATTATATAATTTATTTCAACTGCAAAGAGAATACATATTTGTCATGTCGCTTTAATGTTTGCTTTATTTCAAGGCGTAATATTGAATTAAAAAGAGTCACGTTGTTTTAGAAATAACTTACAATCTTATTTATTATGCAACTTTATTACATTTTTGCTTAAAGTAACAGTAAATATTTTAATTGATTTTTTTATTTTCATTACACGCTTCACTCCTACATAAATACTGTGTAGTCGTCAACGAAAATATCAAAATCTTATTTAGTCCTGTACCACTATAAGTTTTCAGAAAAATCTTCAATCATGAGGAGTGTCAGTTTTTTTTTGTCGGTTGCTATTATTTTGACGTGCTACCTTGTGTCTTGCTTTGCACTGCTGGAGCTACCTCACATTATTGACAGACGTAAGTTGTTTAAAATATTTAATGCGTAATTATTAAAATTTAAATTTCAAAAACAAGACTATTTAAATAAGACTAATATTTAAATTTATAATTTAAACTTTTACAGGTTGCCTTGAAGATAGATGCAATCACATTTGTGCTCCTAGACCAGGCATTTGCACTGACTTCAAAATTTGCACATGTTTGGCCGATTCAAAAACTGAATAAAATGAATATTATTATCATTTTATAAATAATTAATTGAATTAAACTATTATTAATGTAAAAATACATTTTTTCATTTTATCTCAAAAATTTCGTTTTTATAACATTAATCCACAAAAAAGCCTATCTTAATGTAACCTAAATTGCGTAACAATTATTATCAAGTAATTAAAAATTATATCTAACTCTAATTAAACCAATAAAATGAACGAAGTACAATAAAGCAGATTGTATCGATCATAATACTACATTAAGATAGTTTTTTGTTTTATTTAAAAATCTGTAAAAAAACTAGTTAGAAATACTCACTAGAACTTACAGAATATATTGAATAAAATTTGAAGTGAGTTATCGGATAAAAATTTATAACAATAATATTTAAAGTTGAGGTACTTAACGCGTTATCTTAAGAGAATGTCCCTCAGAGAGACAGGAAACAGAAGACTTTTTTATAGATAGCGATTCACGACGGCATTATAAAACTAGTATTTACTAGATTAATCTTTCCAAAAATATAAAATTTATTATACCTTCACGTGTAAAATAAAAAGATATTAATTATTAAAAAAATTAGCAAGATCTTGTTTTTATGGTTCGAATTGTTTTGACGGTACGAACTAATAACTTATACTATTAAAGTTATTTAAAAATATAATATTTAATAATTATTGTACATGATTATTAAATATTATTTCTATTAATAATTTCTTACAAATAAAATATTAAAAATTTGGAGAGGATTAAAATTTAATAAAGTAAAACTATAACGATTTTACTGGTATCTTATTAAAAAATTGTAAAACGATAGTCGGCCTATTCTATACCTAACCTTAATTCAATTTTCAGTATAACAAAAAATGTTAACATATAATTTATTAATAAATGAAAAATTATTAAATATAATTTATTTATTATATTTTATTATCATTAATTTGAATATTTACTGCATTTAATTCGATTTTGAATAAATAATACGATTTTGACATTATGTACTATAGGATTGAGTAATAATTTTTATCGTGCTGTCACGTTAAAATTTAATCGGATTTCAAATAATTTTTTTGATAAGAAAGTCCCGCCCAAGATTACCGTCATTTTCACAGCAATTTTTGTTGCAAAATTTTGTCTGGGAATAATTGCGTATTATGTAATTTTTTCAACTGTGAAGATAATACATATTTGTCATGTTGCTTTAATGTTTGCTTTATTTCAAGGCTTAATATTGAATTAAAAAGAGTCACGTTGTTTTAGAATAACAATCTTTTTTATGATGCAACTTTATTGAATTTTTGCTTAATAGTTACCTAATACCATTCGCTACCAAAGTAACAGTAAATATTTTGACTGACTTTTTTATTTTCTTTACACGCTTCACTCCTATGCTATAAATACTGTTTAGTCGTCAATGAAAATATCAAAATCTTATTTAGATCTGTGCCACTACAAGTTTTCAGAAAAATCTTCAATCATGAGGAGTGTCAGTTTTTTCTTGTCGATTGCTATTATTTTGACGTGTTACTTTGTGTCTTGCTTTGCACTGCCGCAGTTACCTGGTACTGTTAACGGGCGTAAGTTGTTTAAAATATTTAATATGTAATTATTGAAAATTTAAATTTAAATTTAAATTTAAAATTTAAACTTTTACAGGTTGCGTTCTTAATAAATGCAAAAGTGTTTGTGCTCCTAATCCAGGCATTTGCGTCGATGTCAAATATTGCAATTGTATAATAATTAGAGATTAATTGGATTAAACTATTATTAATGTAAAAATACGTTTTCACTTTATTTAAAAAATTTCGCTTTTATAACATTAATCCACAAAGAAGACTACGTTAATGTAACCTAAATTGCGTAACAATTATTAACAAAAAATTCAAAATTATATCTAACTCTAGTTAAACCAATAAAATGAACGAAGTACAATAAAGCAGATTGTATCGCTTATAACCCTTTCAGACCCAATGTACATTGGAATGTACATACAGGGAAAACTGAATAAAATTAAAATCGAAGGATTGAAACAATCTATAATTTAAAATAATCTTTGTAAATAATTGTGCTGATCAATAGAGATGTATTTGTACACTTATATTTGTAATTATGCACATATACACGTAGATATATATAAATATATATCGAAAAAAAATTTGCTTTTTACATCTTAAATCTTATATTTAGACCATTACAGGTCAAAATATACTTAAAAAAGTGACATATCGGCTATATTTAATTCAGTTCTGAAAAGGTTAAAAAAACATTTTCGATGAGCAATATTCGATTTATCTGCGAAGTTAGAGGGGAACGCAGCAGCACCAGCCGTTTCGGTAAGACAAAAAGTTGCACAATTTTTACAGTCGCAGATAAATCTTACTTACGGCAGAGCTTAAAAAAAACCTAAATAACAGAATAAAAGCGCGTCGTCGGCACGCACGGCAACTTTTTCCAGTGCGGCAACTTGCTCCTCGCCGACTCTAATTACGTAATTACTCGAGTTTAGCTCCTTTAGGGGGCAGGAATGCCGCCACTAATTATTATCACGAGCGTCATATTTCAGAGCGTCATGCTCGGGAGAAATATCGCGCTCGAACTTTTGTCGAAGCTTCTTTCTGACCCCGGAACGGCCGTTACGGGAGCAATTAAACGACGCGCCGCAGAGCTTAAGCTCGGCCACTTTCCGCTCGAGTTTCGCGGCCGCGCGCACTTCTCTCTCTCTCTCTCTCTCTCTCTCGGTCTCGCGTGCGGAGTCATTTAACTTTTGCGCCGAGCCGCCGCTGATGCAAACGATGTGTGATTTAAATTTAAGGTGCCCCGTGTAAACTCACGTTTTATGGGAATACTTTGGCTGCTATGAATTTCATCAAAGTCGTTAATCACTTGTAAGCAGTTTTACATTTTTCAAGCATTAGTATCGTTTAGAGAGAAACCTTTCTAATTCGGATCTTTTGCCCCGCGTATACTTTTTTATGTTCGTATCAATTGAAATGAAAACTAATCTCTTCGTAAAATTTTAAATAAATAGCTTTTTGTACAACTAGTAATATGTGAAACGTTATTGATGACAGGACGATTTAGACTACAGTAAAAGCTTGGAAAATCTCTTCTATTTTATAGAATGAGATTCATCTCGTATATCGTGACGCTGATGTCTCGCTAAACTCGGAATATATCTACTTACATACATCCATTATCCAGCCGTCACCTTACAAATTTTGATCTTATATTACCGAACTCTTCGACTGAAAATGTTCCGCGTATAAATCATTTCGCCCGAGTGGCAGTTCGAAATCGATTTTGAGCTCAAGAATAAATGGATCTCCAATAAGCCGTAAAACGCATTTTACTACAATCTTAAAAAGTCTAACATTCAATTTACAGTTTCAGTACATAAGTTTATAACTCCGTATATAGTCTGAGATACATCCCCGCTGCATTCTTGTAGAACTTACATGCTGACCTACATAAAACAGCGGTACAACGACTTCTGGCTTTAGACGCGCTACTATTATCTTGACAGTATTTACTTCCTTACTCGTTGAACTTTCAATTTTGCACGGTATTGAGCTTCTGTCCAAACGTCGAATAAAATTCATTCTGCTTGATTAATGCATTTAATTACAGCTCTACGGAAAAACAAAAAATTTCTTTCGAATTGCTAAAATGCCAAACGGAAAATAAGTCTTTTATTAAATTAGGGAAGCAGCTCTTAAAATTATAGCTAATTTAACGAAAAAACTTTATAATGATACGTTATCTACAAAAAACTTTTTAAAGAGTAGGACAGGAAGACATTTTATAACGCAACTTCTTTATCTTTTTGGCAGCTCTCGAGACTTCATAAACATGTACGAAATACTTCCCCTTGTTAACTACTTCGCTCGTAATTGATAAAAAGTTTTTACTCGTGAAATATTTCTAGAAACTTTCCTGCAGATTCGGACTATTTAATGAAGAAAGTGATTTACTTATTAAAATTCCTTATATTTATACATTAGTAAAGAAAACTACAACTACTTCAAACTACCCATGATAATACATGCGTTTCTTCCAATAACTTATTTTTCTCCTAAAAAGACAGAGTTGGATTTAAGCCAATCCTCCGTAGCTTTTGAGTGATGACGCAATTAATGGTCGCATACGCTATCGTATTACTCCGCTCGAAGACTTTATAGTATTCAAACAGATTTCGTCCAAAAAGACTGTAACAATAACTAAAAGGCATTCAAACCAAACAAGCCTTAAATTTAAAGCGGCTATCACCTTAAAACCCGCACTTTAGCATAAAATAAAGACGTAAGAAAAGAATTCCATCCGCGAAGTGCGCCGCTTCGCGACGGCAAGGAGCATAAGCTTTCAGTCTAATAAAGCGTAAATCCGGCAGTGCAGGAGCTCGATTTCAAGCCGTACGTAACAAACCGTAGCCTTCCTTAATTCATGAGCGACTCGCAAAGGAAACAAGCGCGCCGAGCTATCCGTAAGTCCTGGCTGCTTTTGCTGCTACGTCGGATGGCCGAGTAAAGCCGCAGAGTTCAGCTACATCCGCGGCCTTATTACAAATTGGATCGGGTAGGACTTATGGCGTTAAAATGCATGAGAATCAAGCTTTGCTTTGGAATAATTGGCTTTGCATTACCTTAGGTCGAGTGCCGATATCGATTGCCGTTAATTTTCCCGCGCGGAAACTGGATGTTCCTTGACAAAGGCACTGCGCCAAAATAGATTCTATGAATTCGTCGGAATACTCGAGCGCCTTGTGTTTCGATAAATTCCGTTTTCCCGTTGTATGAAATATATGATGCGTTTTTATTTATACTTTGAAGATAAATTTTCAAAAATTAGAATAATTTTACGCGCAGCAATGACACGTTATTTTACTTTCAAAAAGTTTAAATTTCCTGTATGCAAAAAAGTCATTTGCGAAATTAGCATATTTTTCGCTGCTTTTCTTCAAATAAAATTTTCTCTTTTTTTCTCAACGAAGAATTCCTCTGATAAAATTCATGTTATTGATAAAAAGTGCATATTCACCATCGATAACCAAAAGTGTTTAGCTCAATATTTCCATATCCATTTTGGAAGTCTCTCAAATAAAAAAAAAAAGGGAAAAAGCCCAAAGTTTCGTGGGCGCGGCGGTAAACCCTCGAGGAAAAGTCTCGACTCAGGCGCTCAAAGTTGCAGATAACCGCCGAAACGTTCGTTTACAGCGTCGAGAGCGTAAAAAAAAAATTCCGCAGGCGGCAATTCAATTCCGGCTCTTTGTACATTCGAATAGATTCGTATGCAACACTCGTGTACACCGATCCCCCTGCGCAGCCGGGCAAGCGAGAACATTCGTAACGGAGCGCCTATCGGATTGCGCTCGTCACAAGGGCGGCAAAAAAAAAAAAAAAAGAAAAAAGCCAGACGGAGAGAAGCGTTTCGACACCGCAGGACGTTCCTGCACGTACAGTCGTCGCTCTTTGTGTTTTTCTCATTTTTCCGCCGGCTGCGCACTCGATTATTCGCCAAGCGGCGAGCCGCTCTGGTACCAGGACAAAAATAGGTTAACCTTTGAACTCCTGCGCGTGCCTTTAATTAGCCGATACGTATGGTGATTTCGGTTGCGCAACGCGCTCAGGCTGCTTCATTTGTATTCTTGAAGTAACAAATTTTCAAGTTGAGCCTGCATGGGTTTCTTTTCATTAGTGTCTGGTACTTGAACTTATTTTACTTATTTACTTTTTTACTTTTTTTACTTATTTTTCTTAGACAGGTGGACATGTTGAAATCACTGAGGCGCCCACTTGAGAAAAATAAATAAATTGACAAAAATGAGTAAAGTTAGACGAGCGATACAAAAATACCGATCAGAAAAACAAGCCGCTTCTGCGGTGACTCAGTCACTTCGTGCACTGCTCGGTCCCTACAGAGCTCACGCCGCCAAATATTCGCGTAAATTAAATCCCTTTCCCCGCCAGGCCTGTCTCTAATATTATTTTTGATAATAAAGTCTTGGGTCCGTGACCTCAACACTGAAATTTTATAACGAACTTTCTTAACGAAAATCGTATACAATTTTAAAAGTAAAGTTTAATTACTCTAAATAGTTTCAAAGATGTGCAATAGTTAATTAGATGGAATTGCAATAAAATATGTAGTTTTTGTACTGATTAAATAGAAACAACAAATTTTTATAAAACAAACAACACAACGTGCTTTTTAGCAATCAATCTCCGAAGCCCAATAACTTACAAAAAAAACAATGAGGGCAACGATAAGAATAATGATACAGAAAAAGCGGCGCACGACAACTAATTAGTAAAGTAGCTACTTTGTTTCGTCGCAGTCCATCCCGAGCCCCATAAGTTTTTCCGCCAGCTTTTATTCAATCCCTTTTCGGGCGTAGCGAAGGTAAGCGTGGGCTTGAAAAATCTGATCGGACTACGTCGCTACATAAAAAACCGATTGCGCAGCTGTGACGCGCCGGGCATTCCGCAGAACTTCCGACGACTGTATATTTTTCGTATCCCCCTCGGCCGACGTATTAACCTTTTCTTTTTTTTTGTAGCCACTCGACCCCCAACAGTACTGCGCAGCGGGGAACGATGTAATTAACGCGCGCTCACACGTGTTCTGCCAAATAATTAGTTTGGTTCTCAAAAACTTGTTCCCGGAGGCATATTGTGAATACAAATGAAATAGTTCTGAACCGAACTTTAATATTGAAGTTGCTGGCTTTCTTTTTTCGATTTTCAAAACAAAGAGCGTTTACAACGGTGATTTTTGGGCTTTTAATTGAAATCGCAGATAGAAACGTATATTAATGATAGAAATAACTTAAAAATTCTACCTTCACATTTTAATTCTTTTATTATTCAAGTGTAATCCTTCCTTAAAAAATCCATGAGATGTAAGTTGAAGCTCATCATCGAGCATTGTGATTGGTCTAGAGCATATA
>JAWWML010031471.1:0-12254 GCA_035047165.1 Ormyrus rosae
CTTTTTACGCCAAAACGAAACTTTTAAGCCTGTTTGCTAGAAAAAATAAAAATTTTTATTTTTTTTGAATCACCCTAGTGTACATTCATTATTAACTTTTGATATAAAATTAAATTTTCAAATAATAACTGACTTACTTAACCCTCGTAATTTCTTCGTTTTAAAGAGATCATCGATTAAACATAGATTTGATTTCATCAAGGCAAGACCTACTTTGATTAACCTGATATTTTTAAGGTGCGGATATTATACCGACATTGGAATGCACATCATGTAATTCCACTTTAAAATAAATAAAAACTTGTAATATTTAAAATTTTTAAATATTTCTGAAATTCAACGCATTTATTCAGATTAACTTTTACGAAGCAACTCGGGTACAAACTAACATTTCGATTCAGGCGTCGAAATGCACATTGCATGTTGCGAAGCAATGCTTAGCTTCAATCATTGAAATTCACGGCGCAAATCCTGTACTCGCAACATCTATGTACGTCGGTGCGTAGTTAGTAACTGCTGTTCGAACTAATTGCTGGTAATCCTGCCCGCAAATTAAGTTTATTTAATGTATTTATATCTGATTTTCACATTAAGAAGTAAGTGGGTATTAAGTTGCGTCAAACTGCTTTACTAATATTTTCAAAAATAAAATAAATTTGAAGTTTAGTAGGACAATCCTATCGTATATTATCTGTAAACTGGTTTGCCATCGCCGTTCAAAATTATTGTTGTATTTTAAAAATTTTTTTTAGACTTATGTAAATTTTGAAAGGTTATTTGAATAAAAGCTTTTGCTTCGTTGAAAACCTTTTTAGTTTGCAGTGCAAAATTGAAAAAAAAAAAAATTAATAAAATGTAATGGATGTGTATCGCAAATATCGATCGAAATATGATTTATGACCATCTTGATGATACCTCGACCACCGATACGTAGCACTTGATAAAAATGTATGAATTTCAAGTGAAATGATAAATGACAAATCTAACGAAACAAAATACCTAAAATTAAAATGTTTTGAAAAAGGAAATAGTCTGTATAAAATACGAGTTGTTTTCTAATTCCTACTTTTTAACTTAAACACTTAAAAAATTAATTTAAATCAACAATGGATTTAGTAACATATACTTAAAATATAATAGTACTATTATTCAAACATTGATTTACAGTTTTTGTGAGATTTTCAATTTATATTTATATTAACACCAAAACAATTAAGTTACTAATAAAGCCTTTTAATGATCTGCAAGTATGTGCTTTTCATACCACCGTCAATCAGTATAAACTTTTGTTACCACAATTTTCAATATTTATTTCATCAGTTCATTTCATTATCAACCTCTAAAACTGTAATATCGCGGGCACTAAAATTATCGTTTAAACGTTAATTCCTTCCCCTATCCAGAAATGTCAAAGACAGTGGAAATTGATACAAAAGTTTTACAGTCTAGAGATATTCGCAGAACTGTGCTTGATAGAATTTAAATTGTCTCGGACTGAAACGGATACCTGTGCCTTTCTTGGAAAAGCCGAGACCACTGACACAGTAAGAAACGACATCTGATTCCCGGTTCTCAAATTTCCTGTTTCTCATCTAGCCATTCGCCTTTTTATACGTAAAGGTATTTATTTTCATCCTTGCAGCTTTCCTTCATCGAAGATGATTTAAATTTTAATAATATCTCAAAGTCAGCTTCGTATTTCAAATTAAAAACTATTTTAAAATCTAAATTATTTATTTGATTTTTTTATGCGATTAAATTTTGACATTTCAAAAAAATGTGAATTCTTAATTCCACTTATAGAATTCTTGGTTATAATAGTTTAAATATAGTTGACTTCATTCCTGTATATGTATTATATTTTCTTATATTACTGATAAATATATAAATTAGTGATTAAGCTTCAACTGAAAAGTTAGAAATAGTTATTAATAACTGAGAAATGTACTTTTGGAAAATGAATAAACTTCTTCATGTCTAACTACTTACAGTGTCGTTTATAGTAAATAACATAAAAACCGACAGCACAGAATTCGAAAGTTCAGGGGAGAAATCTAATACAGAAAGTTCTACTTTCGATATAGTTAAAAATATTTACTTCTTTATGAAATCTTTCAAAGATCGAATGTCTCGAAGTAGAGTCTACGTAGAAAATGTCCTAGAAAAAAGCAGGAGAACTTTGTACAGCGCTCCTTGCCTTGATCGGAGCCCGGGATGTTCGAGACAATGTTGAAAGCTCTATAGAATAATAAACGTGTATGTCAAACATCGAGTTAAAATACGATATGTCTCAACCTGCGAAGGTAAACTACACCAACTTTAGTACTTCAAATAGTCTATGAGAAATAGTTTTTATCAACTTCCAAAGTATTAATGAGGTTGTATGTAATTATTATATTAACAATTCGTATTTTTAAATATTCTATAACGTTAACATCTTGAAATGCGGTTTATTTGCATCTTTATTAAAATTCATCGTCCCGAATTTTCTACTACCTAAAAGTTTAGAAAACGAAACTTATGAGTTATCATATTTCCCTTATTTAGTGCGTCAAAAATAGCTGAGCAATTTCCTAAGAACGAAAACCCGGCGCATCTCGAGATAACAGAAGCGACAATGGAACGGCGCTTCTCGCTGCATCGATCGTCAAAACTAACGCGCCTCTCCGCCAGAAAATTCCCCGGCAGAGTAAAAGCACGCAGAGGAAGGATAATATGGACCACGACGATCGGTAGTCGAAAGAGAACTGGGTGAAGGCTATCGGCTTCTTTTCTGCTCAAGTAAACGATTATAGATATCCTGTGGAGATACTATTTCAAGCTGGAGAGTCAAAGGAGACGTATCCTCAATCCGCGGAGCTTCACGCAAAAAGCTTTTTTCCCGCCTTTTATTGGCTAAAAGTCAGACCTGGTAATCGAGTGTTTTCTGATAAAGTACTAAACTTGTTTCTTATAACTTTCTCTTTTTGTTATTTGTTTTTGTTGGGCAACATTTTAGCTTAGTCATTTTTTAAACTTATTTTGTTCATTTAATTATAAAAATATAAATCATTTGACTCAATGAAAACTTTGTATTCATAATTACGTTAAACGGATATTGATTCTGACTCCAAAAATTTGTGAAAATTTGAAAAAAATTTTAACGGTGTTCAACTTTTGAAACTCAAAATTTTTTGCGTAATTATTATGACTACGCTATGACTCGGAATACTTACATTTTCGAGCGATTCGATGTTTAAAATCAAAACGATACACATTTTTATGAAGTCCGCCGGAACTAAAACTCAGTGTTAATAACAGCATACCGACTCATTCGAGCGAGTATCCAAAATTACATCGAATCGCTCGGCGTCTTTTTTTTTTTTTTAAATCGGAAAAAGATCATTTGTATTAATAAATGATAAATATTCATGAAAGCGGGTTATGAATAAAATTTTAAAAGCTCGATAAAACTCACGCGTGGGATCGAATCCAGTGATGAAATCCGGACAGGGTGCGTAGGCCGTCGTTCCTGCGGGCGTATTTGGCCAGCAGGACCAGCCGTCGAAAATTGCTGGGCAATATGGTTCTGTGGACACAAAGATAAAGGTCTTGTATTAGAATTTGCGTCGAAAATATTTATATTTTAATGAAATTATTTTCTTTTTTTATTAATTATAGTTGGATAGGTTCTATTGCACTATTGATTGTTCGAGGTACTTGAACTGTGTAGCGTGAGTTGTAAGAGTACTTCGTTTTCCTAACGAAACTTTTAATCAAAGTAAGAGAAAGTATCCTAACGAAACTTTTAATCAATGTAAGAGAAAGTACCTATTTTTTAATGTTCTTTGTTTATGTTATATAGTTGCCAAGCGTTTTGCTAATTTCGTTGTTTAAAGTTAAATGGCTCGGTATAAAAAACCTTCACGGAGTAAAAGGTTATACGCCGGGGCATACTTGCACTTTATTTAATCAAACAAAGAAGCAGAAAATTCCAGCAAAAGCCGCAGAAGAACATAAACGAAACAGCGCAACTTACAAACTATCGCGAGTTGCCTATTCGCAGAAAGCTCTCTTACCTCGAGCAACGCGCGACCAGGTGGAGCGGCGATGGCACCGGCTGAGCGGTTCCCCTTCCTGGCCGCGGGGCACTTCGTCGTCTCGAGGGAACCAACGCGAGGGCTACGGGAAGCGGAAGACCGGCGAAGATCTGCCGCGTCGGTGCACGCGAGCGAGGGACGGTACGCCCAAGGAGTTCACACGTGGTCCAACTTCCCAAAATACGTAATGAGGCACTGACTCCATACGCAATACCCTCGCACACCCGACGCAACGTATACGAATTCTCACACGTATATCCTGAGCGAGACATTTACTCTTATAAGAAAGTACGCGATGGCCCTGGCGCAGTTTCAACTCCTAACTTCAGCAGCAACAGGTCTCTCGAACGAACTTTTAGAGAGCGCTGCCAGAACGGACCCATCGGCGTGAGTCCGCGAGCACCCGCGCAGAATCCCCCTTTTTTGCGTACGCATCATGAGTACGTGACGCATTACGGCACGAAAAATGAAATTCACGGCAATTGCTAAAACCCCAAACGAACGTCTTTATACAGTTCGAAGTATACATTTGGATTGATTTTAGTTTGCTTTTAGTTTTCTTAATAAGGGAAGTTGAATTTGGATTCGATTAGATACTTGAAACTTTTGTGCTTTGTCAGAAGTCGTAACAAAACATAAAAAATAAATTCTATAAATGACAGAATATTGTAGTCGGTCCATTGAGTACAAAACTTATCCCGCAGAATTAATGCAGCTATTTAATACAAGAATCTAGAAAAATACATTATTGGGCCTTATTTTATATAATTATAATGACCACAAATAAAAATATCATGTTCAGAGATTTCGAATGATAATTAACCATTGATCGACCGATTTTAATTTAAAAAAATTCACTGTTAGTTTATGAGACCTAAATAAACTCACCAGGCTCACTTCAAACCTCACTCTCTTAGATGAAATCGAATCTATTGTAATCTCAAATTGAGATAAGTTAAAGTCGATCCTAAAACGACCTTCTTTCCAAATAACGTTAGATCTACATTTTAATTTTTTTTTAATGATCTATTAAGTTTTTTCAGTGATTTGATACATCTTTTAAACAATTCAATGCATACAAGCCAAACAGGATTATAGTTTTTTGCACTTTTACCTAAAAATGTAAAAATTCATTTCAATCATACCGAGTCCTAAAAATAATAGCGTCATTGCATGCATGCTAAAGAGCAGCAGAAAAGAAAAGGAAGGAACGCTCTCGAGAAGCGATGAGCGAATATACTCGTGGGGAAATAACGGCGTGCGTGCAGACCCAAGGAACGCGATCCCCCGCCTTATTGAACGACTTGTTGATATGGGCAAGGATAACGACTGCCTGGCAACGCCGCAGCCTATAGATGATACAACTTTCCGAACAATCTTAGCAGGAACTTTCCGTATTGTTTCGGGAAGCATAAGGGCGCAAAAGCGCCGTTAAGAGTTATCGCCAATTGCCGCTTGGGACGTTAACCTAAGTGTCGGTATCATCGGGGGCTACGTAAGTAAAACGCCGCTCCGCTGCTACTTTTACGGCCGGACAAAAGCTTGTAATTCGAATCATTCGACGGAATGCACATTTATCGAGTTTCGTTTTATGCTGATCGTCGACAATTGCATGCGTTCATTGTTGTTGACTTTTGAAAAGAATTTTAATTCAGCGCGGATGTAAAGATTTTATTTTAAGGAGGGTCTTGCACGAAATATAGACTATATTTGCTAATTTTATATTTCAACTATTTAAGGTTTAATAATCTAATTGGTAATATATGTTAAAGAGGTGTTCCCTATGAACCCAATAAAACTTTAAAAGCTGTAAATATCATTCAACAAATACAGATATAATTCATTAAAAAAATAATTGTTTAAAACATGGGAAAGTTTTTTATTTTTCATTCAATTTTAATTACGAAAGTTTCATTTTCTTCCTTATTCAATTTCAAGGAGAGTTACCAATTCAATTTAGTTAAAATTTTTATTTAATTTTTTTCAAAACGAAGATAGTGTGAAACGGTAACACCAAGTTAAAATCACCTTTATGCTCTTGTATTGAACATTATTTTTTGATACGACCTGTACAAAGCTTGATTTAGTGCATGATTTTGTTATGGTACTATTTACATCGTATCATTTAATTTTTGTATAATTCTAATTATCTTTTGTATGATTTGTTAAGGATATGGGATGGGTTTGGTTTGGACGTTTCAATATTTATTCAAGCTGGCGCGAAATCGAGCTTTGCGCAAGGAATTTCAAAAATTCTGTTTTTTAGGTTTAAAAGCTAACAAAATTTATATTTAAATTTTGTTAGCTTTTCATTAAATTCTAAAATGAGCATATAAAAATAAAATAATAATAAATGTTGAGTGTAATAGAAAATACACACTTAAAGTATTTACAGACGAATCGTTGGCGTTTTGGGTCTGCGCCCTCTAGATTTGTTTAAAATTGTAGCGCGCCCTCACGTGTCAACTAGCGGATCTTATTTAATAACGACAGTCAGTCTCCGCCGAGCGCGGCTTGTAGCAACATCTTTGTTAATCACCCTCTTTTACCTTTTGTACTAATAAACGTATTTTAAACTAACAAGTCTTTATTTTCTTATAATAAACAACAATAAAAATAATAATAATGGAACAATAAATTAGTTAGGAAGAAGCTAACTGCCAATGACTTGGCAGCGGTTTTATTATGTTATACATTTTCTCAGTCGGATACTAAATCAATTCAAGGTGAAATTTTTACTGTAAACTATTCTCTTTGTCGAATCATTAACAAGACAAGTTTTGTATGTTGCACTTTACTTACTGTACAAGTGCAAACATTGTAACTCAATTTCGTGAAATTTTAGTTTCAAAAATCATGCTACTACTCGAAAATACTGCTCGAAAATAAATTCCCAACTTAAAGCTAAGCGTTAAACAACAAGGACACTCGCGAAAATTCGCTGGCACGTAAATCCGAACAAAAATCATTTCAACTGTGTCAACCCTTTAGAAATCCAGAATAATGGCCGTGTTCGGCGAGAAAACAAAAACAACGAATTAATCGCTGAAAAACAGTCGCAAAAGCGCAATTTATTTGTCATCCGCTTAGCGCGTCGCTGCGTAGGATCGGAGGACTTGAACGGGGCTGTTTCGATTGAAAAAGAGGAGAGACGACGGCGAGTGATTATGCACTCAGAAAAACAGTTCTCTATACGGAAGTTATTTTCTTCTGAATTCAATCCGTTCATTATAAATAGGTTTTTCATTTCAAATCGAATAAAAATCTTTTTGAATCGAAAAACTAGTTTTCATGACCAGAAGAAAATCCTCTCGTGATCAATCTTCTTGCGTAGAAGAGGATTTAAGCTAAGCACAAATTGAATATTGTGTAAAATAATATTAACAATAAAAACATTAAAGTGTAAGTATTTATTATTACTTTTTCAAGTATTAAAAATATTAAATGTATATTTAATTATTAAATAAGAAATAGTTTTTTGAAATGTACAATTTCATGATAAAAAAATACTTAATAATTATTTATAGCATTTTTGTAAGTGTATAATATGTTTATAGAATAAAACAAGTAGCAATTAATTTTGAAGACTATTTTTGTAAAAAAAAAAAGTTAGGGAGTTAAAACATTTTTTATTTAAAATGTAAAATAAAAGCTCGTCGGCCGTCACCCACCGTCAGCCATCACAGAGTTTACAGCTGACCGCCAAGAACCCCAGCGAACGTTGCGCCGCCTGCCTTATGGGGTGACGAACTAATGTTAAAAATTGCCTCACCCGAAATCAAAATGCTTAGAAATGTCTGAAATTAAAAAAAAAAAAAAAAAAAAGAGGTTATTGGGCCTTTGATCATTAAAATTAATTGTAAATAATGGTTAGAGAAAGTTAAAAAACCTACAGTTTAATAAAAAAAAATCAAAGAACAAAAATGCATCCGGATCTTGATCGTTTATAATCCCGTGTCACAGAAACAAACAAAAGTATGAACAAACGTACGTTCGTGGGCTGCGGAGGGGACGCGCGGTAAGCGGAAAGCCGCTAGCGGGGAGAGAGGGGACCCCCTTCTTTCCTCACCCCGCACGAAAGATCTATCGAACCTCCTTAAGTCAATCAGTACGACAATTTCATCAGCAATGAAGATGAAAATGAAAAGAGGTTCCCATTTTCGCTGAACCTGCTACCTCACATTATCTCGCTCTATTTAAGCATTCGGTCAGCTAGTCTGACTGCGGGCGCGGCGTGCAACGGATAGCCGCCTAGCGGTGACTCTCGGATCTAGCCGTTCGCTAGTTAGCTCGCGGGAGTGAGCTATCGTTACATATGTACAGGGTATCTCAAGGAGGAGCCCGATGCAGACCCGTACTGAAGTAATCTTAAGGAAATTAATAAATAAAAGAAGGACCCGAAAGTCCCCTGAAAGCAGGCCGGAATGTGTCGAGATCCAGCTACTGCAACCCAATCATGAAATCTCTTATCATTTAATTTTATTTAGACGAAACCCTCGAAATTTTATTTAGACGAAGCCTCTGGTGGGGCTTACCGAGGAATAGAGTCTTTTTTCCCCTTCGGGAAAAATGATTACGAAAGTATTTTCCTCTGCTCATGAAAACTATTATGATTTTTCGATTCAAGAAGATTTTATTCGATCTGAAAGGAAAAACCTATTTATAATGAGCGGATTGAATTCAGAGGAAAATAATTTCCGTATAAGATGACTCTTTTTCTGAGTGCAACTATATTATTATTTAAGAGAGTCCTCTTATACGGAAATTATTTGTCTGTTCTCAGCAGCTCTACTTTTATTATGATTAGTGGAATAATACTTATAATCGTTAAATTATCAGAGGAAATTAGGTATGTTAGTCTATATAAAATAAAGGAATATTGCATAATAGAGAGTTATTTAAATTGATGTTAAATATGGAAAATTGATAATTCTTTTCAAACAAACACAATTAGTAATTAACTCATTATTTACACATTAGTAAAGAGAAATTTTTCATAGAAAATGTACCACCTCTGTGAGCGTTTTACTGAAATATTCTTTAAGGTAAACAAATGTTAATCCTAAGCTTTTTATATAAAAACAAATTTTTTCAAAGCAAGTAATAGAAGAATATTGCATCAGCTGAAATGCTTCAATAATCAAGCAAACGAAGCATACAAGGTTAAAACTTCACATTAGAACACCAACGCAAAAAACTTCTCGTATAAAATCAGCATATCTCCTCCAGGACTAAAATTTGAAAAGCTTTAACGAACCTTTCGGCAAGTGAACTTTTCCAACAGAGCTAAAAAGGCTTTAAAATGCAGAGGACGCGCATAAATAACGTATAAACGCGCGATTATGATTTCGTTACAAGCCCGGAGACGTCTCGTTTATCTTGAAGCTGCGCGACAATGTCAGACAAATACTTATGACGCGAAAGGGGCTGCTGCTGCTGCTGCAGTAGACGGCGTCGCGAAGCCGGATTATACTACGTCTCTCCCGGAAGCACGAGAGGATGTAAACGCAAAGGGGGCTCGACGTTGCGTCACGAGCAATAAGTTCTCTTATTTCTCCTTCGAGAGAGGAAGAAGGATTCTTGAAGAGAGGCGGATTGTTTGCATATTGATCGATTCAATAGTACGAATGCATCGAGAGGATATGCGAGAGGTAAGCCGTAAAATTGGAAACAATGAATCTGTTGTCTTACAAGGCGTAGGATCGAGCGCCGGTTGGTTTAACATAGAAATGCATTCATTTTTCAAGATTGTTTGCTTTAAGTCGAGTTAAAGTGCGCTTGAAAGTTGTAAGCTGCTTGCACCGGTTCAAGTAATATTAATTAAAATATTCAAAGAGCAATTACAACTTCCGGTAACCGGGATTTTCCATTTTATTAATGTAATGTCGTAATCTCGTTTTAAGTACAACCGCTTCGCTATGGATAGATTCCATGTTTTAAAATTTTAAGAATATTATAGTGAATTCGTTTAACTAAACCTTGTTAAACGTCCGAAACTGGAGTAAAATATCAGCGTCCTTCGTCCGACAAACGATAAGTAAATCCTAATCCAAGCCGAGCGCAAGTAAGGACACTAACCGGGCCATCCCGAAAATAGAGGAACATCGTCCGGACTTTAATTTGGGAATTGAGCGCGACGGGAAAAGCAGCGCCCGAGCAGCTTTAATCAGCTCCGAAACTTCCACAGCGCGAAAACTCTCTTTGAGCGGCGGTAACCGACTAGTTTCGCCTCCGCCGCCAACTTTTCCAACGCTCATTCCTAGACTTATCTCAAGCCTATCCTCATCCTTTGTGCCCCCGACCTATTAACGAGATTCCGGGATAATGGTTACGCTGCCGGGGAAACCCGAGCGTAAGAAGGAGATAATTGAGCCGCGCCCGGCTGTATCGCCTTTCTGTCGGACTCCGGGACAGATTTCCTCGATTTTCGGCTGCCGCGCGCGGACCTTGGCTTTATGGACGCTGCGGGCGAATTTCGTTATTATGCTAAGTTAATTGAGTTCGCCTTGCTCGGGGGTGGATGGAAACGCAATATTTTAACGCGGGGGAGGATTAAACGAGGATGGATTTTTTGAGATTTCATTGCCCTGCGCTACGTTTTGCGAGAAGATTATATATAATCTCCTCTATAGAGGATTCGTTAATCGTGAAGTTTTAATGAAAAGTTTGAAGACTTTTAATGTGGAAAAATAATTTTGTACGGAGGATGCAATATTATTTTTAAAAGGTTGGTTTTATTACTACTTCTTTTACTGATATTTTTTAATAAAGTTTTAAAAAACGAGCTATTTTACTTGAGTATTATACAGTGCAGAAATGTAAATATTGAAACTGAACAGATAGGCAGTTTTATCATCTATATACTTACTTTTTAATCATTTTGAATTTCAAATATATGTTACGCGTGAACAATTTCTATAGACTTTAAAAATCAGTAATTAGAACATGTTAAAGACTATATTGATTATTTATACTTAAGCCTATATTACGGTAAGTATAAATTAACCTAGTTTTAACTGCCCCGTCCATTATATTGAAAAGTAGTTTATTTATTCATCAAGATTCTGCCCTGGTAGAATTTCCAGCATTGAAAATGGCCAGGAAAACAGTTAATCCCACGGCTATTTAATAGGTCGCGATGAAACGCTTTTTTCACATGATTTCGCTATAAATAGGCTGAGAATTTTCTTTCTAATTGACATTGGCTAGTAAATAGCTAAGAAAGTTATTGTTGTAATATGAAATATATCCTAACATAACAAGAGAAGTTTTACCTTGTAAATACATAAGAAAAAATTCCACATTTTTAATAGCCAAAAAATTTTATTTTAATAGCTAGGAACTATATTATCAGCTTTCAAAATTTTAATTATAAATCTTTCTTTATATTTTATTATAGAATATGAAACGTAAATGAACTAATATAAAATTAAAATAAATATAAATATAGTGTATAATTTGGTTTTCTTATGTAGACACACAATCGGTAAAATTTTTTTCTATTGTGACATTGAGTGTGATGAGGTTACATTAGCCATACTTTTCTAGAACATTTAGATTAGCTACTTAATGAAAGCTTTTATTCTATTAAACGTTTAGTTCATGTGGGAAAAAAATGTTTCATGCTAGGAAATTATATTCTAAAAAAGTTAGTTTGTTCCTACTTAATCTTTTCTTTTGCTACCTATTTCCTAGGTAAGAAATATTTTCCATTTCTACCAGGGTGAATAGTACAAACGTAAACGTATATACAAGCATAGTTGTTTTATGTCGATGAAATTAAAAAGGTTCTTACACGGATTTTTATTAACTAAGCTAAAGGATTTATAGTTATTTAAGTTGTGCGGGATCTCGTGGCGTTTTTATTTTACCCGCTTAGCGTGCAAAATTGTATGAAATTAAAGCTTAAAGTATTTACTTTTTACATGGACTCTTACGGGACGGAGGAACAAGACGAGTGAAATTCTATATTTGCAAAGTATATACAATGTTTTGATAAAAGTAAAATATATAAATCGAAAAAAAGTTTTCTCTTTCAGATCACATATTGAAAATTACTCGTAATGGTGGAAAATATTGAGAAATTATCCGTTAAAGTGCACGTTAGAGCACGTGAAGGACGCGCGCATTTCAAATATTTAAAATGTTTAAAATAAATCTTAATGAATTTTTTTT
>JAWWML010031482.1:0-12247 GCA_035047165.1 Ormyrus rosae
GATCCAATGTGCACAAAAATCACCCTCAACAGCTACTATGGCTATTTCTTTAGGCACAAATTCTCCTTTAAAATTTTTTAAGCGCTGTATATCGACAACGATGTCCATTTTAAGGCATGTGATCCCGCTGAAGGTACGATTGAAACTGACACGCCGAGACTGTCTCGTCTAAAAAATGTCTCCAGCAGCTCCATCTGTAGCACTTTATCCGCTAAAATCTACAATAATTTGTCTGGATGCGTCAATCTCCAAGATATTTTCATATTTGGCATAAATAATGCAATTGACTGTGCTTTCCAAAGGATCATCGAATCGAACTTCTAGCCGAACACTACCGAGTCTTATTAAATTCCAATGGGTGCAATCATTAGCGGATAAGTCAGGAGTTAAATTAAAGGCAAAAAGACAGAATCCATGGGGGTATGCCTCGCGTGAAATTCCATTACCTTCGTTAAGAAAATGAATACCAGTACCGGAGAATAAAGAATGATAACAGTTAATGTACAACTTTTTTGTTTTAAAGTCGGGTTGCAGAGGCTTAGAAGGTATTTGTACACCATCAATATACAGACATAGGTAATTAATATTGAAATTTTCGAAATTGAATGGGTTGAGTTGACGATCGCCATTAAAAGCTTTATTTTTTACAAAACCAACAATTAGTCTTTTTGGCAATTGCCCTAAAATAAAGTTATCTAATGTTTCACCATGTATTCCGCTGTGCATTGTAATAGCTTTCACTTCAACTCTGGTAAGCGGATACTTAGATGTTGCTTTTGAGAGCGCTTTTTCCTGTGCTAAAAGTATCCCAGGGCTAATTTTTACACGCCTCATTCTCAAAGTCGCTTCCTCAATATGAACAGAGAAATATCCTGAAGCATCCATAAGCGAAAAGGCATCTCGAGATTTGACTAAGCGAACTCGTACCTCGACACCGTTTAATAATAATTTCTCCTGGTTAACATCGCTGTGTAAATGTCCAACCATATCTATAGATTTTTTGCAATCTAAAATTTTCCTGCGAGTCACTAAGCCGAGGTTTTCGTCGACACTATCCATTTTTTCTGCAGTGTCGTCGTACCACAAGACACTTGTTAAATGTGATTTTTTCGCTGCAGGACCATAATTAAGTAAAGTTTCGATATAAGCTCTGTATGCGTAAGCATTATTTGGTGGTGAAACCAATTTTTGATTGAAATAAACATCGACTTGATTGAACATCGAATGCATAAAATTATTCACACGGCCCGCTTTTTTATATTATCGGCACCCCCGGCTGGTAAATCTTGTTCCGAAACACTAGATTTTAAAGATACTTTTAATTTTAGTAACGTATGAGCAAGATCGATATACTCATCACCATTTCCAGGAACAACAAACTCTATCGGTGAATCATCAGTTAACAACGAGATAGGTTTATAATCAGTATAATAATTAAATTCTATTGTAGTCTGAGTAGGCGGAATTTCAAATAGTAGTAATTCTGATTTAAGGCATTCACAAGATTGTGTATGTAGAAATGCCATTTTTTTTTTTTTTTTTTTTTGTCATCCAAAAATATCTCTTGTTGTTCTCTTTTTCTTCTTCTTCTTACTTGCTTTCCGAATCTTCTTTGCCGCGATTTTCCTTTTTTTTTTATCACGCAATCTTTGTATAGGCTTCATTCTTATAGCTCGCTTCTTTGTTTTACGACTGTATTGGAGAGTTGGATAATAACTGAAGTGAACCATCTGCGTGATACTTCTTATAGCCAGAACCTTCCATGAGCTTGTCGAGTTTTTCTTCAGCCTTTCTCTTGAGATTCTGTCCAGATTCCCTGACGCGGCTCCTGAACGATTCTGCTATTGGTGTATTTTGTGTCGAGACGTCCGACATAATGTTCTTACCCGTTCGCAATGCTTCTTTTCCTACGGCTTTAGACCCACGGGTCAGCAGTGGAAGAATTCGTCTAAATATCCCAGCGAGAAATGATCCGATTCCGCCATGACCTCTCTGATAAAAAGACCCGACATAAATTCGACCGACACCTCTACCAATACCGTGACCAACTTGCATGTTGAAATATTCTTCGTAACGATCCATTTTATTTTTTCTTTTCTTAATCAACTCGTTTAAAGTGCAGTGTCACTGTCAACGTTCCATAATAAAATGGTATTCGTTCTCCATGTTGGTCTCTTATATCTATTTCTATTGTTTGGAATGAGTTAAATAGTAAAGGTATGTATATAGGTGGTGAAAAGTTTTTGATTTGCATACCACCATAAGTATATTCTTCGACATTCAAAGACACTGCGCGCAAAAGACGAGTTTGAACGTCGCCTGTGATGTAGGGTTCGCAAATATCACTGTAAACCATCATCATGCTGGGCAGACCATTTATGAGAGTAGATGGATAAATACCAGCTACAGGTACATCGGAATCAACTTTGATTCGATGATTTGAAATTTCAAATCCCAAAATTCTTCTCAATTTTTTCGAAATGTAAAAGTCATGGACAAATTTAGAGCACTCGCTAGAGCAAATTCTTCTAACACCGATGTAAAAACCACGTTCAATGGTTAATTCTAAATGATTTTTCATAGATGAGAGATCATTCATTTCTCTCACAAGGGTTAGCAAATTTTTGTAAGTACCTGGCTTTATCAAAGATGCTTTACTCTCGATTGACGGAAGCAATGCAGCAGGGTCGTCTGTCGATTGATGGAGAACTGAGAATGGCATACGTCTAACGTGAACAATCCTTTTATTTTCTTCGGGTGGTATGTGTTGAAAAATGAAAGGTATATGAATCTCTGCGAGTGCAACAGTCCACTTTCCTTGCAGTTGTATGCGTTGCGGAAGCTGAATAACAAAATTTATTATGAAATTGATTTGTTATGAAAAAGGATTATTTTGAAAATAATTCATGCTCCTGTTGCTCGGCAGCACCGCGTAAAACTGATCCCTCATTATATTTGCTTTAATTCATCAGCTTTAACCAAGAATTGAACTTATCTGGGTAGCGCTTCCATTTGACGAGATATTCTTTTGCACGGCCTTTTCTCCGCGACTTTAAAATTTTCTCAATTTCAAAATTGGTTTCGTCCAAATCTTTTCGTACTCTATTCAATTCCTCTTCATAGAAGAACCCGTCAATTTCTTCACCAGCTAAATCTTTTAAAAAATACACTGTCGGGTATCGTATTGATGAAATGCGTGCAATCTTGAACAATTCCAACGTCCAGCCTCCTTCGTATCCTTTTGCGAAAAAGTTTCTCGCGCGACTGACACGTACCAGATCCCCAACGCTGTATTTAACCTTTTTAACGTTGTTGCGATGATCATATTTTTTTTGCAGATTTTCACGCGCTTGAGCGGCATTGTAGAGAGTAACGGATGCAGGAGTCATTTTTATAGCTGAATGCTTACTGTGATTGTAAGCTTCTACAATTTGTTGTAAAATATCAGTGTAACAACGTGTATTATTGTGGGTGAAGTAACACCAAATTCGTTATTTTATTGTCCTAATAAATCTTTCGGCAATCGCAGCTTTAGTGTCGGGAATGCGAGCAGTCCTATACTCAATCTTTCTTTTTTTCAAAGTCTGTTGCATCTCTTTACCGATAAACTCTTTCCCCTTGTCCGTTTGAAGGCATATAGGTTGACGTGGATTGCTTCTGGATAAGATTTTCTCAAACCCCTTTGTCACACTTTTTGCAGTCTTATCCACAAGGGGTTCGATCCATGCATATTTACTAATGACATCGATAACTACAAAGGTGTAGGAATAATTATTGTTGTAACATTTTACTGATCTCAGATCCATCAAATCAGCTTCCCAAACGTCATCAATGTTCTGAACGTTGTACGTGCGTCGTGGAAATCTACGTCTGCTGAGTCTGTGTAAATTGTAAGCATCTTGGCCTTCCAACCATTCGACAACTTTCTCAGCTTTATACTTTTTATGCGTAGCTTTCAAGAGTTTGTCAGCCCCTGTATAAGCTGTATGTTTGGGGAGCCCATAGTACAGATCTTTAAGAATTTTGTTCATTTTTCTTTGAAATTTTTACCTTCGCTATCTTCTTTTTCTTCTTTAACCTTCTTTTTTGAGACTTTATACAACTGGATATGCGCGAAAACAATTTTTCAAAAGTAATCTTACTGGTCATACAACAAGCTGTCATAAGTGCCAAAGTTCTTTCATCGGATGGAGTATCCCCCGCGAACATGCGCGAAAATGCTCGCTCAGCCAGTATTCAATCCGCGCGTCGACGATTACCTTTTTTCTTGTCAGCGTATGCAATATCGTGCTCGCGACAAGCTTCGTCCAGGAGATTGATATCCACCTCACCACGCTCAAGTCGTTCTGACAATTTTGTGCCAGGACCACAAAATTTATAACCAGGTACATGCATTTCAAAAGGTAACAAATCAATTAACGAATCTAACACACTATTGTGTTCTTCCTGTTGGGATTCTAATTGTGTATCCGTCTCCATTTCATCGGCGACGATCTCAAGCTTTTGTTTGGATATCTTTTCCGTCCAGATGGTGCAAAATACTCTGGGCTATCACTTGTGAAACTCTTATCAGCGCTAGGAATATTATCCGGTGACTGGAAAGATAGCGTAAGGTTGAGTTCGGAATTTGAACTATCTCCAGAACCAATGTTCTGCAAAACACGTTTGTTACCAATAAATTCTCGAGGAATATGTATCTTTTGAAGTGCTACGGCAAACTGCCAATGTCCTGGTGGAGGTGGTCTTTTTCTATTCCTCATTGCATCGTTAATCAAATCAACAATGTTGGCTCGATGAAGAGTTCTGCCCTCTACAGTCACTTCACCTTTAGATGACCATTTAATTTTACCAGAATCTCGCAAATGATGCCGGAGTTTTTCAGCGTTGGAACGAAATTTTTTTGGAATACTTTCTAGTATTTGAGTATCGGTAGGTTTTTCAATTACCTCTTGTTCTTCTTGTTTCTCTTCCGCGGTATGAGTAAAATCTTTTTTCTGATCATCATCTTTAAAATGTAGATATCTTTGTAGTACTTCACGATATTTCATCCATTTTTCACTTTCGTTTTTGAATGTAGTTGAATTCAAAATATCGTTCATTTCAGCATCGAGTCTATTCAGAATTGTGCCTGGTGTCTGAACGGATTTAATCTTGTCATTGACAAGGAGACTTTTGACACGTTCCGAGCTCTCGTGTGGTAACAAAACACATTTTCGAGTATGTTCCATGATTTTTTTATCTAGTCACAAGACCTGCCAAAACTGTACCTATGATGGGGGCTAAGAGAGCTGGTAAAAAACCATTTCGTTGAACAATAATTCTTTTCTTTCTGGATAGACTGACACTCGGTTGAGATAATTTCCGCAAAACAGGCGCGTGTTTACGTAGACGAGATTTGTGTCCTTTTGAAAGCGGAACGTTTCCAACTAAAACGTTTAAGGCACACTCGCATATACGTTTAATCAAGTTTGAATCGGCTTTCTGTAACACAGCCTTCCGTTGCGCCACGTTCAGATGGTACAACGCCCGCAAAACGGCTTCGTCTTTCCGACCGAAAGGAGATTTCGAAGCCATTACAAAGATACGACTGGTACTTGTCTGGACACCTTTTATATTCTTCCGAGGTACGTAAACGTAGTGATATTCGTCATCTGGAAAACTACTTGTACGAAATCTACAATTGTCGGGTGTGTCTTGTTTCAAATCAAGCAAAAAATACCCGTAAGCCTCTTGAAGAAATCGCGTGTCCTCTGGACACAGTTGACGGGAGAAATGCTGCACTTGCGCCCGATCACGTAAGTTTCTAAACAAAACGATGTAATGCGCATTCAAAGAAATGTCTCGCTGACCCTTCCCTTGATGGAAAATATTTTGTGTGATAAAAATAACGCTTGAATTGTTGTGATGACTGCCTTTCGTAAATAAATTTACAATAGCTCCCCCTGCAGAGGAAGACTCGCGCATCAAACCGTCGATAATAACTAGTTTTGCCCTTGGGTCACTATTGTAATCGGAGCTCTGTGGTAATCTTTCTCGAAATTCAATTTTGTCACCAAAATCACGGTAGCTATCCTGCCACTTGGAAAAGTAAAAAATTACTCGTTCGATTCGTGTATCACACATACTTTCAAGATATTTTAAAAATTTTTTCACGAAAACTGTCTTTCCACAACCTGTTGGACCGCTGAGGATTGACGTGAAAGGATGTTTCCATCTCGTGTCCATGATTAAGACTGATAAGGTTTTACTGCGGCATTCTGATTTCTCTATCGAGAAGCTAGTGCCGCGGTGGGGGCCCGCGCGCGCCGGCCGCTCGTAACCCGCGCTGAGCGTTTTGAAAATGCTCGCTGCTCTATGAGCTAATGATGAGCGGTATTAGCGCTCAAAAACCCGCGCGGTGAGCTCATCGAGGCGCAGAGCGTTGCATTAGCGCTCGCACAAAGAGCTAATTGGAAGCCTCGTTCAGCCATGTCAATTGTTACATCCTGTAACTAAACCCTAAGGACTTACCCATCTCAGCCCAAGTTTTCTCTCTCTTTTCTGGAATTTTCCATTGAAATAATTTAGTTTTCTTGTTTTTACTCTTAACTAAATACTGCAAAAATTAAACTATTATTTTAAATATATAAAGTAAAATTTTCTCTATTAACCAATTATAAATAAACTTAATTACGTTACTATTTTCCTTAAACTCTATACAACAAACCAAAATTAAATAAACTACTTAACAGTAAAAGAGAAAAGAAATATTTAAATAATTTAGTAGTAATAGAGCATGCTCAATGCTATACTTAAAAACGTTAAGTTTAGATTATAAGCGAATGTATCACTTTTTATAAATAATTAATTGAAAAATATAGTAAATTATAAGGTTAAATAATGCTATAAATATTTAGAAATCGTTTGAACACATAATAAAATTTTATTTAATAAAAATAGAACAATAATTTACATTTAAAATATTAAATAATAAATATCATTGTAAATACTGAGTTTGAATACATACAATTAATAGAGACAAATCTTTTATACAATAAATTTGACCTTCTTTCTCGCAAGCTAGTCTTTGTATCCATAAGGAAAACTTTCAATGTTGGAAACAAATCGTCTTTTACCATAAACGGGTTTACAAATTTTTGATTTTTGGAAAGTTAATACATCGTGAAATTTATTTCGTCGAATAACCGATGTAGTCACTTTTACATTTTTTACATCACCTGCAATCATCGCGCGTATGCTTTTAAAATTTATCTTTTCACTAGCAGAATAATTTAATCTAATTCCTTTGACTTTACAGACGTATCCTTCCGAACCATTTGGTGATTTATACTTGTAAGCATAAAATTTTGGACCACCAGACAAAAACGATGTGATACACGTTCCCACACCTTTTTCTGCTAATTCATCTGTGAGATCTCCCATCATTGTCCCGATTGCAGGCTCAGACTCACCTTCTCTTGTCACGTAAATCACAGAGTCCGTGTCGTAATAAAGTGCACGAGGACCCAGCATGTTGAGGTATTCAAATAGTTTTAGTCGGGCTTGAGCAGTTGTAAAAGCTGCAACGATAACGTTCGTTAAAGAAGACGGCGTAACAGCTTCATCCCGGTACTGCCAATTTACGTACATTACATTGTCGTTCACAGGTAAGCAACCATTTACTTCTATTTCCTTGCTTACGAGTAACTCCATTAATTTTTTTGGTTCTCGGACAATTTCTGTCTTTGATAAATTTTCTCTCTGACCAAATTTACCCCATAAAGAATTTAAGCATAATTTCGCTACTGATCGTAGCCCCGGGTTGGAAGTAATATTCTGGATATCTAATTGTACATTTTCAAATATTTAAAAATCTTTGACATATTGTTCTTTTTGTTCTTCGGTTATACAGTTTGGTGGAAATCCTGAAGCAAGAGTTTTCAATTTAAAAAAATTCGTTTATATACTGAGAAAATAAACCACCTGATTTGTTTACTGCGTCGTATTGCGTAAATTCATATTGCCATATTTCGTAAACTTTTGTAACAGTGTACCCCAATTCAACCGCTTTTTTAATTTCTTCAGAAACCCAGGTCCCTGTTAAAATACGATCTTTCACATTTTCGTGTAAACAATCATCTTGGTTCATTTCCTCGCAGCATGTACGACATAACGGAAAAAGCAATTTATTATGCATTTTCACTGGTAATACCGGATGATAAAAATTTCGTGGAGGCAAAACATCGCAAAATATTAAACCATTAACTGTTGTTACGTCGTTTTCTGCGCCCACAACCTTTTGGCATTCTTCTTCACCAACGTATAGTTGTATAATTTTGTATAAAAATTAGTGGCACTTTGTGCTGCATTAAAAAATATCTGCCATAAATCATCTACACTGAAATTTTGTATAGGTCTGAAAGACAGCCACAAAGCACCATTTGAAAATTTTTCTGACTCTATAGTGACACAAATGAAATCATTAGGCTCTCTATTTTCACACATTTTCTCATGCAAACCTTTTATTGCTGCTTCCAATCAATCAAACACGTTGACGTTTGGTGGGGGTGCAAGGATGCGCACGCATATTTTTTTCCCATCCATGCCGAAACGTTGATAGCGGTGAGACGATTTATTTTCAATAATAAATCGACGAATACTGCCGCCAATTTGACATATCTCTAAAAATGTAAGTGTCTTTAGTTTTTAAAAATTTCAGTTATTTATTTTTTAAATAAAGTTACAACAAATCATTTGAAATGGAGTGTAAAATAGTCAAGGTAGTTCTATGGGTTATTAAACATTTGTATATATATATATATATATATATATATATACAGCACTGTGTCTTCACCTCACGGATGTAAATAAACAACGCGCGGTAGTAGTATATATAGGTATACAAACGCGGGTAAAAATTACAAGAATAATTTTGAACGTGCTATAATTAATAATTTTTACTTTTTTAAAAGTACATAACTTTAGCTATAATTTGTTTGTTTTTTACTGGTCTGAAAATTTAGTCTGAATATGTCGAAAAATATAGGATTGACATGCATGATAGTGTCGAATAAGTCATTTTGAATACAAGTTCTAGTTCTGTTTATTAAAATATTTATGTATTGAAAATTTGACTGCTTTTACACTGATTTCAGTACAAATGATATATTAAGTTGTTGTATTGACATTCAATTTTTAATGAACAAAATGAAACGGGTCTGGCAAATTACATAATAAGTATTATAACTAATACGTACCATCATCGTTGATCTCATCTGTATCAGAAAGTGTGACGGTTGTTTCGCTGGCAATACTGCAACTATCTGTATCACTGTCATCGCCGTTATTATTGTCTGGAAATCCGTTTTCGTTAATTGTCGATGGTTGCTGCTGTTGCTCTGTATCATTGTTATCGTCATTATCAGCTTGACAACCATTTTTATGATCATTGTTTGTCGATGGTTCTTGACCGGATACATAATTTTCAATAAATTTATCACCTTCCTTATCCTCTAGCATTTCTTTTAATGCTAAATAAAAAATATATTAAAAATCATTAAACAGTACAAAAAACCGCCGCCAAGTAATTGGCAGTTAGCTTCCTCCTAACTAATTTGTTGTTCCATTATTATCTCGTTTTTATTATTATTTTATTTTTATATGCTCATTTTAGAATTTAATGAAAAGCTAACAAAATTTAAATATAAATTTTGTTTAAGCTCTTACAAGTCGTATAAAAAAAAAAATAAAAAAAAAAAAAAATAAAAAAAAAATAAAAAATTAAATAAAAATTTCAAGCAAATTGAATTTTCTCTATCTAATATTAGCCACGGAAAAGTAATTTTTCTATTTTATTTAAAGTATATTGCTAAAACTAATGTAAAAAGAAATAATAAAATAATAATAATAATCATATGACAGTACTATGTTATATATATAATCGCGATACGAATCTTTATAAACAAATCTAGTACATGTACTTCAAAAATTCTTTTTAATTTAATTAAAGACGAAAAAAATAAGTGGTCGATCATTGAAAGAGATCGATTATTCACTAAAATACAGCTATTCAAAAATTGAAACAAAATAAATAAAACTTTAATATCTTTTGAACTAATACGTTTCATAAACAGAAAAACTATACAGCTCTGAACGTGTAAAAGATCTACCTTTTACCTAAAATTTCAAGTAATTTAAAGTCTATTTACTTCCGTAATCGTTTACCATAGAAAAATGATTTTTTTCGGATTTCAGCTTTTTATTAAAAAATAATTGTTAAAAATATATAACTTACCTAAAGTAGCTTTGTAGTGATTCATCAAATCTGTCATTTGGGGATATCGATGCTGATTCCGTTCTTTGATGACTTTACCGACGACCAAAATTATATTTTTGTTATCAAAAAGGCCTCTTTTGCATAAATAATAAATGGTCCGAATGTTACACTGTTGTAAAAGAAACTGGAATTTCTTGTATAACACTTGTACTGGTAGAGTTTTAAAATACTGTATCTTTCGCGGGTCGCAATTAATACGAATATGCGGTTGACGAATCAAAGCTATTTGTAAAGTACAGGCAATAATATTTAGCAAGTATTTTGAACTTACGTTATCCATGGCTACAGATAATGTGATGTTTTATGAACTAATCCTTTCTCTTTTATACTTTTTGCACATTGCAGTTAAGCAAAATAAGTTGATTTTATTGAGAGTGCAAAAAACTTTTAGGCGACAGTCATTTCTCTGAATGCAGTACGTTCTAACAACATGAATTTTATTTTCAAATATTCGGAAATAAAAGCGCGAACTCAATGTAAATTGTCGAGCTAGAGTTGAAACCCGAATCACTCGCTTCCATCCTCGAACAATTATAAAATTTTATTGAGAGTGCAAACATTTTTAGGCGACAATGCATTTTGTTTTCAAATATTCTGCAATTAAGAAAAGCGCAAACGCAATGTAAATTGTCGAGCTGGAGGTGGAACCCGATCCACTAGCTTGCCTCCTCGAACAATTATAAAAATTTAAACTTTTTACATTTTAATTTATCTTATAATCTATTCAAAATTGTTTAATCAGGGTAGTTTAAACCATCTATATACCAAAAAATCAGCTTAAACGATTAATTTGTTATCTATTTGATTAGAAAATTTAAACTTTTTAAATTTTGGGATAATTTTAAATGTAATTTCATTTTTGGATTTCTCATATTTTGAAATGCTTACATACAAAAAATCAGCGCGATTGATTAGTTTTTTATTTATTTATTTAATAATAAATAATCGTATTTTTATTTGATTTGGGCGATTTTTGGCACGTAAGCTATTTAAATTAAGACCAATACGAATACGTTTTCAGATTTTGAATAAAATTAAAATTCGGAAACTTTTAAAATTGTAAATTTTGTTATTGCGATAAGAGAGAGCAGTGAGCTCGAAGCGTAATGTAATCTGATGCAGCAGACAATTAGAAAATTTAAACTTTTTGAATTTTGGGATAATTTTAAATGTAATTTCATTTTTGGATTGCTCATATTTTGAAATGCTTACATACAAAAAATCAGCGGGATTGATTAATTTTTTATTTATTTATTTAATAATAAATAATCGTATTTTTATTTGATTTGGGCGATTTTTGGCACGTCAGCTATTTAAATTAAGACCATATGAATGACGATACGTTTCTAGATTTTGAATAAAATCAAAATTCGGAAACTTTTAAAATTATAAATTTTGTTATTGCGATAAGAGAGAGCAGTGAACTCGAAACGTTAAGCGGTGACCTCGGTGCATAATGTAATCCGAGTCACCAAAAATTACAAATTTTAAACTTTTTGAATTTAAATTTAATTTAAAATCTAATTGTATTTTTGGATTCTACGTATTTTAAAGGGTCTACGTACAAAAAATCACCAGAATCGCTCAAAAATTTGTGACGTCCCGACTTTTTGACGTCTCACTTATTTATTATACAAACGCGAAAAATTATAATAATATATGTATTATCGATTTTTAAACGATAAAAATCAATTTCAAGACATACTTTACTGAACGTTTTCGCCACAATTATCAAAAAGCAGTAATTCAGCATTCATTGCCGCTACTTTTGTAACCTAATTAAGCCTCGACAGTTCACTTTAGTATCAAAAAACTGCAAATACAGCTCGGAGAAGTCATCGCCATCAACCAATGACACACATAAATCTCTCGGACCTGCCTCAATTTCATCATCCAAAGATTGCACAGGTGAAAACCTCAGCAAAACATCTC
>JAWWML010031493.1:0-12244 GCA_035047165.1 Ormyrus rosae
TCGGCGTGCGCCGGCCTTGGCAAGGTAAACACGCCGAGGCATGTTTACTTGCGAGGTTTGGCGCAACTTGATGTTAGAAACTAACATCGGGATAATATTCCGAAATATTATTTCGGAATATTATCTCAATTTATAATGTACTTTTGTACATTACAAAATATTGCACTAATGATATCACAGTCGAATTTTTAGTCTAATAATAATACTATATAATACCCAATAAGTCAAAAGCTTAAGATTAGTGATATCACAGAATGCTCAAAAATACATTAAAATTTTCTGTTTTTCTGTTACAAATGCATAATTTTTTACTAGAATACCTATCAGTCGAGAATTAAAATATTTACAGTATTTACACTATATACACGCCTACATTCACCCATAATCAATTCATTCATCTATTCATCAATTAAATACACTCACACCTTAAAATTTAATTTACGGGACGGGGCTGAATAATTTAACATTTATAATCCGTCCAGTTCAAGGAAATACCTCCGAACTGTTGTTTTGAACCTGCTGAGAGAGGGTAGATTCCTGATCTCAGCCGTTAAGGAGTTCCAAGAGCGGGCGCCCTGTACCCTGAAAGAGCGTACTCCAGTTTCGGTACGCATTAACGGAGGCATAAGTTCTTTAGTATTCCTACCCACAGATGCATTGGTCTTGGAGAAAAAATTAAAAAGATAGGACGGCTCTTTTATGCGTAAAATTGTATACATCAAAAGGCACAAAAAATATTGCCTACGCGAATCAGTGCGCATCCAACATAAGGCCGCTCTGTGAGGAGAAACATGATCGTTTCTCCTAAGACCCTTCACATATCGCACACAGGAATTTTGTAGAACTTGAAGTCTTGTCTTAATTTCTTGATAGGCGTCCAGCATGACTATGGAGCCATAATCCAAATGAGGGAATAATAGCGCCTCTGCTAGCTGCTTGCGCAGAGCCTCAGTGGTGTACTGCCGAAAAAATCGGAGACTATAAAGATTCGATTGAATTTCTTTGTAATTTAATTCAGATGTAGTTTTCACGACAGCGTGGAGTCTAGCACAACACCGAGACTCTGCGCACAGTCGCTGAACGGGACACGAACGCCATCCACTAACTCAATGCAGGGAGGCTGCTGCTCATCTTTACCAAAAAAAGTTTGTCTCAAACCTGCGAATACCAAAGAATAAGGCTTTAGTTTTGGCTGCGTTAACCTGTAGATAGGTACGTAGGCCTTCAGATAAAAATGTAGGGCCTATGAGATTAAACTGAATGCACCGGTCTTCATATTTAGAGTGAAGGGAACATTCTGCGGAGTTTCCGCAAGATTGGTGTTCCAGAGGTATAACACTCTCCTGGTAAGTAATACTATAAAAGCGCAATAAGTCAAAATTGTTAAAATTCGTGATATCACATAAATGCTCACAGATGAGTTAAAATTCTCGGTTACAAATACTTAAATTATGACTAGAATACCTACCAGTCACAAGTTAAAGCTATTTATACACATTCCATATCTACACGCACATGTCCACGCACACCGATATATACAATACATTCATTCTGTAAATACATTCATACCTTAAAACTAATATGTAAGTGGACAGAAACAAAAATAAATTAAACATTTAAACGCCATCCAGTTCGAGGAAGTGCCTCCGAAATGCTGTCTTGAACCTCGCGAGAGAGGGTAAGTCTCTGATCTCAGCCGGTAGAGAGTTCCAGGAGTGGGCCCCCTGCACCTTAACCCCATACCTTAAGACCGTTACCTTGTTTGGGTACGCATCTTGGGAGGCACGAGTTCTTTGACGTTTCTCCTTACATTTCCCGCACAGAAAATAATGATACTCAAAAAGGCCCTTGCCACGCACTTGTAAAAAAAAAATATCGCGTGTAACATGGGGAGAGGGGAGAGAGAGAGAGAAATCTTTTATTTTGGTAAGGTTACGTAGAACCGTGTAGCATTAGATTAAATACCGAGATAAATACAGAGATAAATACATTCAGTGGTAATATTTAGCAGTATATATATTTAGTAGTATATAAAAAGTTAAAAATAAAATTACGATTAAAAGTTAAAATTACAATTTAAAGTAGTAATTTTTGAGATTTTGATTCTACAATGCTAGAGTTAAGACAACAAGATAGCCTTCGCAAGTAGAAATGCAGTAATTTATCGCAGTAATTTTATCGCAGGATTAGCGCAGTTAGGTAAGTATCGCATACACTCGAGGTATGGTACAATTTTATAGTTTTAGAATATTGTATTATTAAATTATAGAGACGCAATATAGATCATGAAAGTACGAAACATGGAGTAAATACATATTTCAGCTAAATAGCTTTTCTACAAATGGTAAAAACGCAAATAATTCGCAAGTTGTGAAAGCATCAGCGCCCCTATCTTTGTATAACAAGTTGGTAGTTGTACTAGCGCAAGGTACAGTAATAAAAATATATAAGGATGGGGTCTATAAATCGTCGCCTGACTCACCAAATTTTTCAAACAAGTGCTTATTTAGCGCAGATTTGAAGCTAATGAGCGTCGGTATGTGTCTTAAATCAGCCGGAAGAGAGTCCCACAGTTTCATGGCCTGGAGACTGAATGATTTTTCCAGTGCTACAGTTCTCGGGGTCGGTAAATCGAACGACGAAGAACTGGCCGCTGTGAGCCTTCTAACTGAGCGGCGGACGTCGGGATTTGTGTAAGGAAAGAGCGGCACCAAGTAGCCAGGAGTTTTGCTGTTGAGGATTTTATATGTAGCGACTGCCATAAAATACTTGCGTGGAATGGGAATCGCATGCCAGTGCAATTTCTGGTAGTAGTTTCTTAGGAGAGCGCCTTTCTTAAATTTGTAAATGAAGCGAATAAGATGATTTTGGAGCCAATGAAGCTTTAAATCGAGGTAGCCTGTGATGTCACAATATACTAGAGAAGCGTAGTCAAAGTGCGGAAAAATAAGTGCAGAGATTAGTTGTTTTTTAGGCTATGATCGCGGATGTTTGCACGAAAGCGCAGCCTCTTGAGAACCCCATGAATCCTCGAGCTAACTAATGCAATATGCGCGTTCCAACTGAGGTCGTTTGTTAGTATAACACCGAGATTCCGTACTGATTCTACGTAGGTAATCTGCTGCCCATTTACCTCTATGGGTGGCAAAAGAGAGCAATAAATTCTCGCAAGATTTTGGTGAGATCCAAATACAATAGCGCTACTCTTAGTGAGGTTTAGCTGGAGGTGGTGCGCATCTGCCCAGTCAGCGACGCGTTGGGCGTCTTCATTCATCATACGGATGAAAGCGGGCAATTCGCTGTGCTTACATTGCAGGTAAATTTTGAAGTCATCTGCGAATAGCATGCAGGTGTTTGTGCAAAACTTTAGACACTTGGTGATGCTGTTAATGAGAATCAAAAAGGCCACAGGTCCGGGGCTAGAGCCCTGACGTATGCCGCTTGTGAGCCGGATGAAATCAGAGGTAAGACCTTACTGATCAAGGATCGCCTGGGATCGTCTCGAAAGATACGAAAAAAACCATAAAATCGAATTGTCAGAGAAGTTGAGAAGTCTCATAGCGTGAAGCAGAGTGGAATGCTTAAGTGAGTCAAAGGCTTTGCGAAAATCGAAAAGGAGCAGAATAGTTAACTTCTCCGACTCGATGCGTCTCCTTATGTCCTCAGTGATATTAATAAGGGCGGACTAAGTACTATAACCTTTTCTAAAGCCTGATTGGTACGGCTTTAGAGCTTCCGAGGATTCAAGAAATTCAGCGAGCTGAGCTGTGACAATCTTATCAAATACCTTAGCAAAATGCGGGAGATTTGCTATAGGTCGAGTGTCCGAAGGTGTAGTGGGTTTGGCGACCTTATTAAGAGGTACAACTAATGACTGTTTCCATTTGTCAGGATAGACGGCCGTGCAGGGGGACGTGTTGTCGGTCAGGTGCTTGCACATGAATGGTAAAACTTCCTTGAAATAAGAGAGTGCCAAGCCGTCTGCGCTGCGACCTCTAAATTTGGTCAGCGCAGTAATAGCTGTTAAGCGGACTTGCGAGTATTCTAACGGGCGGATGTTGAAGATCGGCGCATTAGAATCGAGGGAAATAAGCAGGATTTCCTCGAGCTCATCCGGCGTGCAGAGTGGGTGGACGGTGGCTACAGAAGCATAGTATTTGTTTAATTCAACCGTCTCAAAAGTTACCAGAGTAGAGTTGGAGCGATCACCAACGATTCCTAGCTTAGAGATGAAAGACCACTTCTTGGCACGGCTTTCCAGTGTCTTTATCTTGTTAGCCAAGTACAAGTCACGCGCTGCTGAAATTTCATACTTAACTTGCTTCCGAATAACCTTGAATTGGGCTAAAAGAGAAGGATTGTTGTATTTCTTTGCCTTGGCGTATGATCGACCTCTCTGCTTGCACCGGTCGCGCAGTTGTTGATTAAACCAGGGAGCTGGTTTCATGCGGAAATGCCGCTCGGTATCGGTGCCTGGAGTTCTAAGAGAGTAATAGCAGTACTTTGAAAAAGCGTCAACATAGTGTTTACGTCGTGGTTGGCGCAGGTTGCGAAGTCAGAGGCTTCGATTTTGTTCTGAAAGTCTCTAGAAAACTCGGAAGGAGAAAAGTTTCTAAAATCTCGCAACCGAACGGTGTTCGGAGTGAGTAGTGCAGTGCTGAGTTTGTAATCGATTATTAAGTAATCGTGGCCACAAATGAATGGGACACCAGACTGTTCAGAATTTACAGTTTTGTCGGGAGAATCAGTGATTATTAAATCGAGCCAAGAGTCAGAGTGAGCTGTGTGGTCAGTTGCAGAAAAAGGCGTAATATAAAGACCGTTTTCACGTATAAGCGTATTTAAGTGCTGACTGTAGTAATTAGGGCAGAGTAAATCGGAGTTCAAATCTCCCATGATGATAATGCTAGAGAATCGGTGCGAAAATTGTTATAGCGAGTGAAAGAAAAGACCAAGGAGATTCCCTTTAGATCTACGGTAGGCCGAGGCGAGTAAAAAATGATCTTTATTTCCAACCGCATAGTCCAGGAGGATAAATTCAGTTTCATTTATATTTGCAATATTTGATTCGGATAGGAGTTTAAATTCGATTCCCTCGCGAATAAAGGTAACAATTCCCCCACCCTGGATATAGACTCTTTTGGATCTGCCAGGATGAGATGTTAATCCCCGGTCGTTCCGAACCATGTTGTAGCCATCTATTTTGACTAAGTTGCCGGGAATGTCTGAGGTGAGCCACGTTTCGCAGATAGAATAAACATTAATGTTCTTGGTTGACAGAAGATCCTTAATTTGCTCGAGGTGATTACGAAGGGAATTGGCATTGACTTGAGCTATTCGGATACAACGCGTTGGGCATGCAGGACTCTGATTGCTTGGCTCGTCTTGGAGTCAAATTATTTTATTTAAATCAGATTTAGTTAAAATAGGGATAATATCCGAGGCTTCAGTTTTTCGTGCGAGCACTGTGCCATTTTCCGCCCATATATACTTATAGCCCAGAGCGGTTCCTTTAACCTTTGCTTTTAAGCGGAGCTGGTGTATGAGCGGCGGAAGCATTTCAAAGATGAAAATATTCGAAGAAGTCCCAGTGGGAACGAAGTTGATGTAATTGACTTTTCCATGGCGCCTCCTCGCCTGCAAAACATGCTGCTGGATGGTGGGCGATTTGAACTGAACAATATACGAGAAACAGGTAACACCACGGGCAGCCTGACTACTGGTAATGCCCTCCGCGTTGCTCGTATTCGCACTGTGATGCTTGCTTGCATCGTGTTGCTTAATCGCTCTAGTAGTGAGGATGTCACTTGTAAGAGCATGGAGATTTAGAATTTCCAGAAGCTTCTTTGTGAGATTCATCAGAGGGACCGTATTTGTCTGCGGGATTCCGTTAATCTTGATTTCCGACGTGGACGATCCATTACGGCGCAAGTCTTTGATTTGCTCGATTTCGGCGCGAACAACGGCGCCAGACTCTTCAAGAGTGGCTAACCGCTGGTCGTGCAAGACAAGCCTCTGATCGTGTTGGTCGAATTTGCGCAGAAGCTGGTTGTGCTGATCGACCAATGCTTGGAGTGTTGATTGATTCTACAAAAGAATCTGCAAAAATATGCTAGACTACTTCGACGAAGAAAGATCGGCCAAGTTAGAGGGCATAGGAAGTGATGGGCGTAGGCGCGATGGGCTCGAAGCTCATGTCGGAGTTGTCAGCGGAGCCAGTAGCTGATGAGGCTACTGGGGTATGGCACGGATTGAGAGGCGACAGAGATGGTAAAAGCACCTCGTCCTGCGAGTCGGAATCAACACTTGGATCGAGTCCGCGAGCTAAATCAACCACCGTTGCTCGCGCCTGTGCCGATTGATCAGGGGAGCGCCGAGCTATGGGGGCAGTCTCAGTCGGATTTAGCAGACCGAGGCAAGAGTTTAAAGTTTGCCGGCAGCAGTCTGAAGCTCTAGTGCTATTTACAAATTTGGGTCCGCAAACTCTATGAAAAAATCGCTGACATCCGCTGCAAGTCATTTTGTTTGCTTCGATGCACTTCTTACAGTGTGTGCAACTCGACATGATATGTAGGGCCGAGTGGACAGCGAGAAATATCTATCCGTCGCATAGATTCGAAGCTTAGTCAAGAAATCATAAGATAGTATTTAAAATTCGAAGTAAGACTAATTTTATGGACTTATTAAGACTAAGAAACTTACTAAGACTAAACTAAACTAACACTTACTAATACTAAAGCTGAACTAATCAGAAGAGCGCAGACGACGCGTAGTTAAATGTCTAAAAGTGAGTAAACTATACAATAATAGTCACAAAATTTAAGTCTACTGAGTCACCGATGTAAAATAATATTTAGTACCAACAGGTCATCAGTTAGGCAAGAGTCGGCAATTTAAAATTCAAAATTTAATAGTCGGCGATTTAAATGCTATGTCTTGAGAGTAAGTATATATGCCGCAACGATCACTACTTAGATACACTGTTGGATACACAAATAGGCCTATGTTTACATAGCGCACTAACACTGCTATCCGGCGCTGATATGGAATCACAACACAATTTCAAATTTAAAATAAAACGAAGGACGCAAATTAAAACTTCACCATTCGCAGATTCACTCATGCATCAATGCACCGATGTAGGATGAAGGCCGGATGAGCTAGAGGTCGATCAGATATTGATGGAGGTTGACAGTCAGCTCGACGACCCCCAGTCTGAATTGAAGTTAGAGGAGCAACAAAAGCCAGAAAGAAGTCGGTTTGCAGTCCATTTGCAGCAAAGTAAAACAGCGTTGCAATGTACAGCCCGAGGGCAAACAAAGCAGAAATGCGAATCCAAAGATAGAGCAAATTAAGATACGTCTTGTCTACTCGCCGGCCAGCGACGGAATCAGAGAATAGAATAGAATATAATAGAATAAAATTTATTATGATCTTGGGGTGTAACCCTATCTGGCCCATTGGTGAATACAAAATAAAATACAATATAATATAATACTATACAATAAAATAGATCGATGTAACAAAGTAAGAATACAAAACAGAAACTGCTAAAACAAAACGCAGGAAATATTGCTTCACATTGCAGCACATAACATCTGTGCAACGCACGCAGTTGCCGGTCTGACAGTCAGTTAAGCACTCTTTTTGACCAATCGCTGCGGTCACGCTCAAGTAATACGTAGTACAGAGAAGACTAAAAACTAGCAGCATCAGAAGGCAAAAACGATGGTGGAGGAAGTGTATTGACCAAATCCGATGCTGAAATGAGGAATGACCCTTTCGTTGCTGCCGTTCTTATAGGCGAATACGTCAACGCGCGTGGGGGAAGGCGTGAAGAAGGACTAACAATAAGATTAACATTCAACCTGGAAAAACACTCAGAGATGTATGACGGATTGTTATGCGCGATGATATTGAATGCCATGGTGCCTATGAAGTATTCACTTCTCCGTTTGACTGACAGACATCCAAGGTTGATCCTATGTGGCGTGACGTGCTCGCGTCGACCAATATTTCCAACCACAAAATGAACGCACGCATTCTGCAAACGTTGAAGGAGCAGATTACGTGTTTTGTCGGTATCATGATAGACCACACACATGTAATCCAAGTGTGAGAGCACTAAGTTCTCTACTAGCTCTTTCCGCAAGTTGCATGAGAGTGACTTAGCATGTTGCCTGAGGCCTCTAAGCGATCTATGCGCGCGTGTAAAAACGGCACCGATATGTGGTGCCCAGTTGAGTGTGGGGGTAATCAAGAGACCCAGCGACTTGACCGTTTTCTCATAGGGGAGATCAATTCCATCGACATGAACTCTTTTAAGCGTTGACAGACCCAGAGAGGAAATGTAGGCGAGACTGCCCATGACCATAGCCTTAGTCTTTCGAACAACAGAATTTGAGTGTCATCCGCATATATCATATGTTTCGAATGTTCGAGCACCGTAGGTAGATCATTAATGTATATCGTGAATAGAAGCGGACCAAGTACACTGCCCTGTGGGACGCCGGTATTCACGGAGATCCATTCGGAAGCGTTACCGTGGTCATCAATTATGACTTGCTTCCTTTTAGCAAGATACGAATAGATAAGTCTCATAAACTTATCCGAGCAGTGCATGGCTTGTAGTTTCTTGAGAAGTCGAGCGTGCGGGACCGTGTCAAAGGCTTTCGAGAAGTCGAAAAATAATAGAAAGGTGATCATTTTTTTATCAATATCACGATGTACATCATCTAAGACACTTATCTGAGCAGTCTGCGTACTATGGCCTTTTCTAAAACCAGTCTGCCTCGAGTCGAAAAGACCAAAGGTAGAAAGATTCGTGGAAAGTTGGTCGAAGATCACCCTTTCAAATATTTTAGACACCGCCGGCAGTATCGCAATAGGGCGTGTATCAGATTTGGATTGGATCTTTGAGACCTTTGCGAGAGGACGGAGCAAGGCCTCCTTCCAGCAACAGGGAAATTCCGCTCCATTTATACAAGAATTGATGAGCCAGGTCATGTGCCGAAGTAAGACAGGTCCACCAATGACTAACATCTTTAAGGAATTTTTATAAGCCCCTCTTGCCTCAGAGTGCGATGCGACCAGCAGTTTTCCAAGTGTGTCCTCGCTAATATGCTTGAGATCAAATATGGTACATGTGTTGATACTATTGGCGGCCGGAATTTGAAGAGTTGCATCTAAATCACTATGCGAGAGAGGAGCTATACAACTGAAGACACTAGCATAATGCGCATTAAGCTCCGAAGCAGAAAAATGAGTAAACGGGGACGGTTTTTCAGATGAATGTATACCCATCTTCCGGAGTTCATTCCATTTCTCCGTTTGCGTTTTGGTCTTTTACTCTTTTATGACTGAGTTGTTATCCCAATCCTATCTTGTGGGGTTTTGTATTTTAATACTGTTCCCAAAGTTGTTTTTGGCTATCATGTAGATCGTCGCTTCGCGCAGAAGGTTCGGACTACTGTTGCCTTTCATTTTTCCTATCTCTGCTGGTATCCTGATATGTCCTTAGACTTAGGGCTCCCTTTGCTGCTTGACCTTTGACGTACCATTCCAGAGGTTGCAGAATTAGTATCGCTTCCAATGCGGCTTGTGCCGTATTGTTCCTAGCTCCCGTAATTCCTAGTGTTACCAGCCTTTGAACTTTGATAATGTTTTTCCTGTTTACGTCTTCGTTCATGGCTTACCACTCCGTATGTAATGATCGGTCGACTGACCGCAGTGTACATGCAGTGTATGACGTACGTTTGCAGACCCCATTTTCAGCCGAATATTTTCTTGCATGCATAATATGCATTAATTCCTTTCTTCCACGTTCCTCTTCCAAGAGAGTTTGGAGTCCAGGATAATCCCTAGGTATTTTGTCTCTTTTGAGAGTGTCAATACCCTTCCTTCAAGCTTCGGGAGCTTGAAGTTTGGTATTTTATATCTCCTCGTGAACAAAATGAGTTCGGTCTTGATGGGATTTACCCCAAGTCCGTTTTCACCTACCCACTTAGATAGTTCCTTTAGTGCAACTTCCATGATTTCGCTAATTGTTGGCAAATCTTTGCCTTTAATCAGAATTACCACATCGTCTGCATATGCTATCATTTTTATTCCTTTCTCCTTGAAGACGACTTGGATCTTGTTTATGATCGCTAACCACAGCAGCGGGGATACCCCCCCCCCCTTACGGTGTGCCTCTTCTTGTCTTCTTGCTGCTGGAGGTGTTTCCCCTGTCGGATGTAATAATTCTGCTCTCTAGCATTTTTATTATCCATTCGGTGATCATAACACTCCACTTCCAGCGATTCTAGAGCTCTTCTTATTGACTCGGTTTTGATGTTATTGAATGCTCCCTCCATGTCAAGGAATGCCGCTAGTGTGTATTCCTTGTTTTGTAGGGATTTTTCCACTACGCTTATTACCGCGTGCAAAGCACTTTCCACCGATTTCCCCTTGAGGTACGTTAAGCACTGCTTTTCAATCGTTGTGATCTCTTTTATGTACATATCCAACAGTCTTTCCATTGTTTTTAACAAGAATGACGATAGGCTGATTGTTCTGAAGTCCTTTGATGTGGTGTGACTTGGTTTACCAGTTTTTGGTATGAAGACCACTCTCACTTCTCTCTAGGTACATGTCCATCGATTAGGCATGTCTGAAAAATTCTGGTCAGCGTTTTTACAATACTACTAAGAGATTTTTGAAGCACAATGGGCATTACCTCATCCAGGCCCCCCGATTTGTAGGGGCTGAAAATTTTTATTGTCCATGCTACTTTAACCTCTGTAACAATTTCTTCTACTTTCGCTTTTCTTTCAGCTTGAATCAGTCCTCTCCGAACACTCGGTTCTTCCTCCCTTGCATCTTCAACGGCTGCTTCTTTGCATCCTGAAAAATGTGTATTCATGAGGAGGTTTAAGGTTTCACGATCGGATTTTGTCCACGAGTCGTCTGGCTTTCTGATGTTGCTTGGGACCATCGGGTCCTTTGACAGTACCTTTCTTAGCCTGGCGGCCTCGTTTGTGTCCCTTATGGTTTTACTGAATTCTTTTAGCGAATTCCACTTTTCTTCTCTTATTCTCCTTTTGTACTCGTTAAAACTGGTCCTATATTTGTCCCAGCCTATTTCTGTTTTGGTTCTTTGTGCCACTTTGTAAAGTCTTCTCGTCTTTGTCCGGAGTAGCCTTAGTTCTGCATTCCACCAAGGTTTGGCGTTCCTGCTTGGTCAGCTAATCGGGTATGACTTTTTAAAAGCCTTCACTAGCACGTTTTCTAACTCTCTTAACGATTTTTCTAGCTCTACGTTTATTCTTTCTTTTATGGGGATTATTTTCCCATTGTTTGATGATTCCTCTACTAGCCTCCTAAATTTCTCTCAATCTATTTTCCTCGGGTTTCTGAAAGGTTTGTTTATCGGAGTTGGGTGGTTTATTCTAAACAGGATTCTCCTGTGATCAGAAAAGGATCTTTGCAGGGAGGCTCTCTGATAGTCGATTGATAAATCCTCCCCCTACCCATAGTCAATATTAGGTCTATTACTTCCTCCCTGATTCTATTAGCAAAAGTTGGTACATTACCCCTATTGCCAATAGTTAGGTTGTTAGTTGAGATAAAATCCATTATTGACTCGCCTCTTTTATTGATGTCTTTACTTCTCCACTGGGTATGATGACCGTTGGCACCGCACCCAATCACCAGTTGTCCTCCGAATTTCCTAACTTCTCTGACCAGGTTTCGGAGGGCTTTTCGTGGTGGTTCCTCCTCCTCATATGGCATGTATGCGGAGGCCAGTAGGAGCTTATCGCCCTTTTGGTCCTCGCATATCGCAATGCTCAGATCCTCTGTGCTATATTGTGATAGTAGGTTAAGCTTAAGTGCTTTCTTAGCTACTATACACGCTCTTATCTTATCTGTTGCTTGACTGTGTATCAAGGTGTACTCCCTTGTCCTTAGTTCTCGGATGTTGCCTCTGATGAGCCAAGGTTCCTGGACTAGGGCCACGTCTAGGTTTTTCTCAGTTAGGAAAAGCATCAGGTCCTCCGTGGCCGCCTCGCAGTGGTTCAAATTAATTTGAGCCACCTGCAGCCCCAGCCGGTTCTTTGCTGCTCTTGTCATTAGGGAGCCTTGTTTTCAGTTTACCTAAACCGAACTTGATGTTTCTTTCTGATCTCTTTAAGGGGGGTGTACACCTTTAAATTTTCAAAAAATTGATTTTTTTTTATTTCATATTTTGATAGCAAATATTCTC
>JAWWML010031504.1:0-12237 GCA_035047165.1 Ormyrus rosae
TATATAAAATTTTTACATAAAAGTGCAAAAAATATGAGCTCCTCTAATAGTTATCGGTTGCTAATTTTGACGTGAGATGTTAAAAGGTTAAGATGCGCCACCAAGCGGAATTAATTTTATTTTTCATGACTGGCGCTTGGAAGAAAATAGAAAAAAAAAAATAAAAAAAAAATAAAAAAAAAAAATAGAACCAAATCTTTACAAAATTTATATAAAATTATTATAAAAATTAGATACATTATTTTCACTTGGGTAGGAAAATGACGACTAGTCGAAATTCACATTTTGCTTAATTTATCACGGAGGAAAAGTTATTAACGTTACACAAAAACTGAAATATAATAAAAATAAGTGAGGTTATGTTCATTCTATTAAATGCTTCAAAATGACCGGAAAAAGCGTTTTACCACAGCCTAAGAACAAGCAACTTTTCATAGCTATTTTATGGATTTGAAAATCTACTAGGGCTGATTCTCATTCTATTATTAAATTCTTATTAATTTCAGAAAGATTTTTTTTACAAGAGAAGTTTCGACTTTTTTGGTAAAATATAGGTTTTGAACGTAATTCGATCTGTAATTTCTTCATTTATAAAATAATCCTCATATTTAGCATACGACTGATGAGGTGATGAGTAAAGTAATATGATTCTATTAATTCTTTAGAATTTATAACAAATTTTGTGATCGAATTTTACTGTCAAGTTTTTAGAATAAATTTTAGTCAACTACCAAATTTTGATTTGGAGGTTAGAGGGGTGTACATTTTTTTAATAGCTTACATTTTTTCAGGTCACGAATTTTATAAAATTTCATAATAGCAGAATTTCGCGTTATACAAAATCCCGTTAATTTGCATTACGACTCCGTTATTTAATAAGGGAATGCAGACCGAAACCAGTTTTTCTTGTTTGATACGAATCTATAAAGCACCCCAAAATCACCAAAATGTTGACCTTCCTTAAATTTAGTGGGCCTAAAACTCACCTGCCCGATAAACCATCAAACATCAACATACCCTCTAAATTATTGCTCTACAAGATTGAATCTTCTCCTAATCGCAAAAAGAAGAGCAGATTCCCGCCTCGGAAGTGAAAGGATCCACCGCCGAACGCGGAACAAATTAATTGTCTGCTAATTTAGCCATACGCATCCCAGCAGCAAAGTCAGAGAATGAAAAAAAAATTACCGTTGATCGCCGGCCGCCTAGGAGGCGAAATTTAAATATATAACGCGGTCTTGGCGGATTCAGACTGTGACCAAGAGCATATAATGCTACCATGTTATGAAAAATGCGATCTTTGGATTAACGGCCTTTTAATTAAACATTACGCACCGGCTTTGGAGTTTGGTCATGTGAGTTACTGTGGGTAGACCTTCTAATTAAATTCATTGAATCTTTTCAACTTATGTGACTTTGATAAAAAAACACTTATAACTTTCTAAAATGGAAAATTTATTTTAGTTGAATAATAAAAAAAACTATGTACATATTTTTTCAATTTTATGAGTTTAAAGGTATTACAAAATTACGAAGAAAATCAATAGCAAAAATCATCTTTAAATTACTAATTAGTTGAGTATAAAGATTCAATAAATTAAAAATTGTTTTATCTAAGATCAAAATTAATTATATAATAATGATAAATATCAGAAGTATGTTTGATATGATATTTAATCTATTAAAATAAAATAACATCGACACAAAAAAGAAAAATGGGCTGTACATTTGATCAGGCACAAACAAACGTTAGTTCGTTTTGCCCGTATATCCCAAAAATTTCAAGTAAATTGCGGAAAACCTGATTTTTTGTTTTTTCTTTTGGTATTAAAAATAGGCAAACGTGTACAGGCGAAACGGAATACTAATTCGAATTCAGCATATCAAAATACATATAGATGGATGAATCTGGTCCATAAAATTTGGAAATGTACAGCCAACTTTTCTTTTTTTTTGTGTGTAGTGTAATCAACGCAATGTCAAAAATCTTAAACTTCCATACATTCACATTATAGTTATTTTCAATCAAGGAAATAAACATTCAGTGTTTGTTTTTTCGCAGTTGCATCCTTAACGATAAAGAAATTTGTGCGATGACAGTCACAGAATTCCACATCGTCCAAACTCAATCATCCCTCCAAGAATTGGCACTGTGGTTAGCCTTATATGCGAGGTTTCCTCTTCAATTATGGCAATGCTTTGTAATGGCGTTCTGCCAAGTCCTTGGCTATCAATCGATAATCTCTCTGCTTTCCGTTGAGTTTCCTGCCCGCTGCTTTTCATCTTCGATTCTTGCAAGCAAGCTGCTATACGGAAAGGATGTGAGGAGCGACAACGACCCAGGAACAGGGACGTTCTCGTTTTCTCCTCCGCAATGTATATGTCGTCGAGCAGTCGTTATATCGATTCACAACTTAGCAATTGTAGAAAAAGATGCACTAGTTTGCGTGCTTTCGCTGTGGTACAACAAAAAGCTATCTGCTAAGTTTTTGTTTTGATCTGAGATCTTTTTGATAAAATAAATTTTAGTTTAGAAATGTTTATCTGAATTTCTGTAATGTTAAAAACTTTTGAATAATTGTTTTTTAGGTGATATAATGGTAATATAATTTAGATAGGAAACTATTTGATTCGGGCCTAGGATATTGTTAGATCGGTAAGGATAGACTATACTTTGACAGAAATAAATTAGACCAAGCATTGAAATGTTATAGTACAATTTTAAATTATTGGTCATTTCATGCATTTCACCGTGTATCCACGAAATTGCACATATGTTTGTTAGACAATACATTTGTAACATTACTAACAAATATTTAAATTTCATCTTATGATCACAGTTGTCATTTGCGCACTCTGACTGATTATTCTTGTCTGGTGCTTTCCATCATGGTGTAAATATAGAAAATAAAAATTGTCCGTATTATCGGATTTATAATACGGAAATATTTATAAGTATAATAATTATCTTTAATTTAAAAAAAAATGGTTACATTTTAAAATTTTTTTTTTCAAATTTTATATTTTTAAAATTATATTATTGATTTTCAAAGCGTTTAGTTGTCAAATATTTTCTAAAGATATAAGATAAGTATAAATATGTTGATGGAATAAATATCATAATTAAAAATGCTTTTACCATAATTTTCAAACTGCAAACTACTCGCTAATGTCTCTATTCATTTGCAAAGAAGTTTTCGAATTAAGTGTTTTATGAGAAGAACGTAATTTAAATAAGCAAGCGCAGGTCCCTTCACATAGACATTCAGTGTAATGACATTATCCCCGAGAAATTAGAGTCGCATACGTGATTGCAGACCGACGGACAATTTGCCTTTTCTCTCACGCATTCGACACGTGCAGAGTCATTCGCGCTCATTGCAATTTCTGAATTTTAGACTCCTGTTTGCAAGAAAAATTCTTGATTGGTTCATTAACGGTAATAGTTATAAATGACTCGACCAGTTTGTTTGTGATATAATTTTCTGTATTCCCGTTATTGGCGTTGCTGTCAACTGAATTTATAATGTGCAGCATTGTCATTAGTGGGAATGTGAATTCGTTATTAGAAGTTATTAAAATCAATTGCTAAATTATTTAGTCATGAAATGTACATTCTATATGTCAGAATTAAAGAATTTTTTGATGATTTTTACTGCATTTTTCTTTTGTAAGGAAATTTACAGTATACTTTTGATAACTGCACGATCGCAGCTACAATTCGAAATTAAAATTTTCAATTCGCAGCATCGAACGTATATTGCATACTTAATTAGCTACGCTGCCTGGACTATCGATTTCGATATAATTAACTTCTTCATTTATAGATTGACTGCCTTGTTCTCCGGGCACTGTGAACGTGCGAAAGTATCTTACCTTCAAATTGTTTGCATAATTTCTCAACTGTATAATATGGAACTTGCTGAGATTTTTCGTTGATAGTGACGATAAGCAGACTTGTTTACACGCTGCTGCGTGACAAAATTTTACAACACAGCTACTTTTGATTTTTTTACTCGTAATATGTAAAGTTTATTATCTTAGATTAGGAAGGCATACCATTCAAGATAATATCATGTGAAATTTAAGTGATATTAATATTGAAATTCTAAGAAAATTTGAAAAAAGCATTTAAAGATTTTTGCTCTGTAAATGAAATATATTTTATAGCACTAAGAAAAAGAAACAGTTCCTCTCAAAATACATATAAGCATACGGTGCATTTACCTACAAACACGGGCAGAATACATTAAGAACACGCAGCCCCTTTGTCTTTGACACTTGTGACGCTTTCATCTGTTTTAGGCAGTCTGGTATTAAACCTACCTCCAAGAAAAATATTCAGAGTAAAATTCGAGAGATTTGAGAAATGCTGAATAAAAATGAAAATTGATGCTTCGTTGCTCGAAATAATACAAGTGACAGAAAATAAATTCGTAAAGCATCTCCTTTTGAAAAAAGCTTCCCCTTCGCCCCGAAGAAAAGACAGCAGATAGAAGCAACCTTGAAAAAGAGCCTCCAGCCTCCGAAAAGAAGCTCGAGCACAGCCCTCTCGCCTTTGTCGTCCTGACTGAATAGGGTCTGAACTAGTCGAAGGGGTTGGAGGCTCCGGAGTGGAGTGGAGCGGCGGCGGTGGCGGCGGTGGCGGCGCGGGCGGCGCGGGCGTCTCGAGCGCAACGACACGTGCGCGCGCGCTGCCGAAGCGAGAAGGGAGAGACGGACGGATGCCCGAGCGAGAGACGCGAAGGTGAACGCTCCTTCGCCAGTCGTCGTCTCGCTGCTCGGCTTTGAAGAACCCGCGCCGCGCACGCGCGGAACCGCCAGCTCTCAGTCTCCTGGTGCAGTGCCGTTTCTTTCTTTAGCTTGCCCGAGATTCGATCTTAATTTAACAAAGTTGCGAGAAAATTTAAAGAAGCCGTTTTGCTTGAATGACTACTTTTTTCAAACGTCATACTTCCAATTCTCTAAGATAAAGAATGAATTTATCGTCAAGACCAAGGAATGATACTGCACTCTCTTTCTGATGTAAAAGATCGGAGTCATTGATACTAGCTATTGAATTGTATTGTGTAGAAGAAACACTCGAGTACATTGTACTTGAATTAGTGATCTTTACTGTGCGCGTTTCTCGTACTCCGTTGGTTAAATGAAATGCGTATCCTTTTTTAGCTCAATGAAATACACGCAACATTCAATTCGATAAACATTATATTAGAAAATTATTACATGACAGTTTGACCTTATCTAAAGGGTTCCAACAAGTGGCTTATTATTATAAATGGTGAAATAAAAAATGATCGAAATAAACTGGCGATAAAATGCAAGGAAATACAGTAAACAAAGAGAAAATCAATCAGTTTCTGTGATCCCGTGACTTTTGCACAACCACGAATCCGTCGGTTTCCAGGTTTTCGTCACCGGGAAAATGTCAATCGAGTGGAAAAGCCTCTCGCAAGCGGAAGGCAAAAGTGTCACGTCCTGCTCCCAATCTATCAGTGCAAGTGCAACCAAGTGGCGCGTCGACGCGCAAAACTAGTTCTCCTATCCAGCAAATAACCCTTTCTTACATCAGCAGAGGTAGCAGGAGGAAACAGCTGAGACTCTAAGGTGGATATAATGGAACTCGGATTTCACGATGGTGGTCGTGACGTCAACGACGGTTGAGACCGAGATTCCAGCCAAAGCCGTCGTCGAAGACTTTTCGAAGGACACTCTTGGAAGGTAGGAGCGAGTTTTTCACTCCGACTGAACTCCGAGAGCGGAGAGTAAAAAGAGCGGAGCTGAAGGGAAGTGGGTGGGTATGCTCGGACGAATGCCGGCTTCTGAAAAGTTCTGCTTCTTTGAAAGTTATAAAGCCTTGCTTTTCCTGTCTTTTCAATCAAAGAAATAACTTAATAGTTTAAAGCCCGGAATAAAGCTTGATAAAGTAAGCTTTTAGTTTTCTATCGTAATATTGAGAAAAATAAGGGACTCGAGTGCAGTTATGACTTCCTGCTTTCAAGCTTTCGAAAGGATCCTTTGTAAAACTTTAAAAGTTAATTGACAAAAAATTCTGATTTTGGAAAATTATAAACTTTCGATTCAGGCTTAATAAAACTAAATATCATGTTTTTAATGAAGTGAACTTTCAAAAATTGCATGTTTACAAAATGAAATTTTAGTCTGAATATCATTATTAAAATGACATGTGAAATTAAAATCAGTAAAAAATTTCACCTCGGACTTTTTTTCAACTTTTATTTCAATACATTCATATTTCAAAATCAATTGACGATCAATACTTGATGATTATATCATAAAAACAAGTTAAATAATTTAATAGACATCTGCTCTAATCAAATTCTAATAACTCACCTAAACGGCTGTTTTCACTTTCTCAAAACTAGATTCTGACTCACCTTAATCGCCTAACGCCTCACCATAAACCATCCAAACACATCTCATAAATAAAAGCCCCGTGCCTATTCATCTCCAGTAGTCTTTTAAGCGTCAGATCTTTTGTTAGTTGCTCGTCGATCGGCTGCTTACAATGAAGTCATGAGCGGACGTTTTCTCGCTTCGCGAATAAAAACGACGGAGACGTCCATCAGAACGAGCGGCGCATTTTAAGGTCAGAGAAATCTCAAGTGCGGTGCGAGTCGCCTCGTTACCTGCATCCGAACGCTGATATCCGGTTTCAATTTTCGAGTGTCTTTTTAGCGCCGCTGTCGTTACTTCATTGGGGAGTTACTCAATTAAGAAAGATATCGATAAGGAAAGTTTTTTACGCGCGAATTTCGGGAATTTATGGTTCGTGAACAACAGTGTTTTCGGGAAAACTGGTTTACTTTCGCGCTTTACTGCGAGATGATGAGGCTGTGTTTTAAAGTAGGTATATGTCAGTGTAAAATTCAGCTGTCAAGATTTTAAACATACGTCGGTTAAATTGACCAAAGGTGGAAGAAAACAGCGCACTAACTTTCTTGGATATTGGGTTAATATAAGTCAAGACATTAAATATTGGACCACTGAAATAACCTGCTTGATCTAGAAGAAATGTCACTTAAAATTCGGCTTTTCGATAAAGTATTTTGATTGCTGAATTCTAAAGACATCTATAAAGAGATTTAGTACATCAATTCGTTTATGCAAAAAGTTTACAAAAAACTGATTATTAATGAAAGTTTATAATTTATGATTTTTTTTTATGTTAATATATTGATAGCGATATTTAAAATAGCTTAAAAATGTGTAGAATTTTTATGCATTTATAAAATTGACAAGTGCTATGACCAAGATTTCCAAGTTTTTATCTTCGCCGACTATTTTCATTTGTAGAAAAAAAACTGAAAATACTTTTGGAAAATGCACTTTGCGTAAATGGTGGTTCACCAAAATGAAATCCAGAATAAGCACGCTTCGTTACATAAATCATAAATCCGATATCTCAGTGTCCCTCCACTACGAATTACCCCAGTCGAAGCATCGTGTTCCTACCTAATTACCGGCGAGTTCCAAAAAGCCAACGCCACTTGTCATCCATCCAGCTCCTTGCTCCACGAGAGCAGCTTTCGTCATCGCTTCTCGGCGATACATCAGAGTAGCAAAGTTCACGCTCGAGGGCTCCGGCGCGATTATGCGTTTCCCCGGCTGTGTACACACGAGCCCACACCTCTGGGACGGATAGATGCACTCGCCTTCAATTACAGCGAGCGCCGCAGTCCGGAACGGACGTTGCTCCAGTCGGGAGTCGGATGTCGAAGCGACCTGCTTCTGTTCCCCCCGAAGGCGCTGCTGCTTTTTTCCAGGATGCTTTCTTTTGAGCTTTTTCAAGCGGTAGTTTCGTGATGGAGCGGGGATCAACGGTGACGATATTGCCAGAGTCGCGATGCCGCTGCAGGCTCTCTTGTATTGGGAAAGAGGTTCGATGCTTTTTTCGGGGACTGCTGGTTGGACATTTATTAAATCTGAGTTGAAATGTTGCGCATTGGATGAAGCTGTGAATCAGGTTTCGTCAGATTTCGAGCTGGAAGGCGAAACGAAAATAGAGCGCTTTCTTATTTCTAATATATCCTGAATTTATAGTATAGCATTAGAATTATGCTTTTCAAAACAAATACATTAGAACATCAAAAAATTATAAATTACATTCTAGAGATTTTTAATATTTCGTTTTCTTAAAATTATTTAAAATTAAGGCCAAAATAATTTATTTAATTACTACTACGTACTGCTTTCGTTTATTTTAAATAAAACTAGAAGGCGTGAAGCATCTCCGCTATTTAAATTCCTCGACAACTTACAATAAATAAAAACCAGCTAAAACCTCAAAATCGCTATTTTAAAAAAACTGCCCTGGAATTCCTAAGTTTTTCGAATGCATACTTGTGCAACCACCACATCCTCAATTTTTACAAAGCTGAAATATCCTGAAAAAACATGAAACATCCTTCGTACGAGCAAACTCCGTTACCACCATCTTGTAAGTCATTTTGAAAAACTGCCATCTATCTAGATTGCAAACGCCTATTACTCAATACACAGGTACTTGTACACGAATACGCCAAAGACTCGGAGATAATCGCGCGGTCTCCGAAAGGGTTAGCATTGCGATCTTCCGGTTTCTGCGAAGTTGCTGCAAAACTGACCGTCGGCGCGGGTCATATAATATGCACTTTCCAATTAGGTGCGCGGAGATGGATGTGTTTAGATTGTTAAGAAGCTCTCAGCTAAAACAGACTCATTAAGCCACAGGTGGATTGTGGTTTATTTGATGGCGTTATTAAAAATTAAATTGTATTCTGGCTCTTCGGATTAACTTTACTAGAATTATATTATGATTTAGTGATATATAGTTAAGATTTTGAATAAATCAAACAATATTTGAGAAATTTTTTTTCATATAAACATAATGCATTTTAAAGATTCATACGATGGAAGAGTCGTTTAAAAATATAGGTTAATATTTAAAATTTGTTCCAGATTAGGTATTATATTCTCTATGTATGCGTAAAAGTATTTTATATAGTGCATAATAAACGGATTTAGTAACAGGAGTAATTACAAAGTTTTAGTTCACGAGAATCCTTTTATCTCATCTGTTATAGCTAATTGGCATTAAACGCTGATAATGATCGATTAACTCTGATGATACACTCTTACACCTGTCATTATTTCTAAAAAAAGAAAATTTCGCTTAATTGCACCTTTAATGTATTGTCAAATACTGTATTCAAACATTTTAACTTACTTTCAATATTACATTTCACTCTAGTTCGAGAGCTTGAACCTGTTACCGTAATCAGCTTACAACTCGCATAATTACCTTATGCAAATACACTGCAGGTGGTTGATTTCATTGAAAAGCCGGCTCCCGTTGTTTTATCAAAACTGTTGACCTACAAACGCCCCTATTTTCTTATTTACTCCTACTTCTATCCTGATATATTAAAATCTTCCCCTTACTTCCTTAAAAACACTCTAATATCCTGCCACAATTGAAATCCAAAACCGAGCAGAGGAAGCCGAAATTCACTCGTTCAGATTCTCCAAGCAGTTTCAGGAGGGACGTGACTCGACGGGAAAGGCACGAGGCGCGACTTTCCTTCCTTTAATTAAGTCTGAGAGGGCCGACGCATCGACGCGGCTACGCATAAGGGACTCGAGGGTGTCGCGACGGCTGCGTAATTTAGTCCGGGTGACGGGTGGCGAACTACGCGACGCAGAACCTATTAAATATTAACGCTGGGAGATTCGTTGAATTAAGGGCCGCCGCGGGCGAAGAGTTCGATATTCGTGTGCAAATTCTTAACTCGATATGCCTGATAGAATTTTAAATTGGAAATGCTCGGTTTTCAAGTGGCAGGGTACGGTTACATTTTTTTTCTTATTTGCTGCGGAATTGGGAAATTAAATTCGTTACGTGGGAGATGAGAGATGGAAAAAGAAATATTTCATGTAGATGAAAAATACATAGTCTTAATATTGCAAAAATTCTGGTTTCAAAATAATTCTTGAATTGCAATCTAAAGTTTTACAAGCTAACTTGTATGTACGTTATTTTTAGTATTGGAATACTACATATCGATAGACGCATTTTATTACTGATCAATTCAAATAATAACTGCCATATAGATACTGAAGAAAAAATAATTTTTATTGCAGAACTTATATAATATTTTAAATAAGTTCTTGATCCATTTTGATAAAATTTATATCTTTTGCAGTGCTCTTATCTAGGTAGTATTAAAGAATTTTCCTCAAGCCATAAATTCGTGCAACTTGAAAGTTCATTATTTTAAAATGTTAATCTCAAATTCCTGCCCTAAAATTCAAGCCATAATTCATAAACAGGGCAGACTGAAAATTACCCATTCAAAGATTGATAAATCCGAGTGCTTGAGCCCACAATTTTACGCTAATAATTCATAATATTCATTGCGCATCTCCTTGAATTCGTAAGCAGAGAGCGCGACAATCATTTACATTTGCATACTAACCCGAGGAGCGCGGAGCGCACACCCCATAAGTTGCCGCGCTGTTCCATCTGCACAACCGGCATTGTGCCGTGCGTCCCTCCGATAATTAGCGGTGCAGCGACACTGCCGGCACGCGCTCAGCACTTCCGGCTCTTCGGCGCGTGTCTCCTTTCTTTCCCGCATTGTGCTGCGCAAGCTCGGTGTAATCTGTCCGCGATGCTCATTGCAGTGCCCCCAGGCTGTTGGATTTTTATGTATTCGGGCTTGCTTGCAGCTAATTAAAATAAGTACATAAGGCGAGTTTAACTATGGGACCCTATCCTTTAATTCAATTTACTAAAGTATTAAAATCTGAGAATATAAATGTCTTAAGAATGAATTTTCAGTCAGATCAGAAAAGCTTTCAAGTAAAATGTAACGTATTACAACGAGGCAAGTACTTAATTCCATTGTTGCTCGGACAACAACAGATTTTCGGTCACCTAGAGCTATCAACACATTTTTAACCTTGAAGGCTTTCATAAACGCTTGAGCTAGCAAATTTTAGTCATCATTATTTGATCATGCAGAGAAACTTGTTTTTATTTTCATCTTCAAAGCCAATTATGCATTGATTGCAACGTACTCTACAATGGAAAACTATGATTTCCTTTGTTAAAGAAAATGGACTTTAATATCGTAAAAATACCTCTAGAATATCAATTACGTTAAAACTGTATAACCCTTAGAGTAAAAAATTAATCCCGATTAACTGCCAATCACCTAATCTAGTTAACATTCCCCAACACTTTTTTCAAGCGCCCAAATAATTGGAAACCATAAATAAATAAATAAATAAAATAAACTAGAAAGTCTGAATTCCCTTCTTCCACGCATTCTTCGAGAGGCTTCCTCAAAAAAGCATCGGTAAAACAACTGGACGGGCGAAAAACTCGCCTAGACGAGAAGAGAAAGACGAAGCAGCCGTGTCGGGCGTCCACTTAATCTGGCTTGAATCGCGGCGTTTCCCCTGAGTCTGCTTCTGGTTTCCCGTGCTCAGCCGGCGCATAAAACCCGCCGAGCCAGACGAATAATAATAATGCCGCTGGTTATGAATGGCGCGCCACAATGGGCTTCTATTCGGAGGCAGAAGACTCGCGTTAGCAGCAAATTGCACCCCGCAGTTTGCGGTTGCTTCGCTCTTGTGGTTATCGTTGATATCGGAAGAAACGAAGATCATCGTGAATGGCTTTTTTCCGAGCATTGCTTTGGTGGCTATTGGAATTTGCATGCCGGGAAGCGTTTAAAATTATTAGCTTGGAGAAAGAATTTAATAAAATAGAGTAGCTTCTTATATATTCATAATTATGTCATGTGGAGTTGTTAGTAATATTTAGGGCGATAAAGTATTTCTAACATACCTGATAATTCTTAGAAAAATATGTATTTTAAAGAATATAATTTTTTCACTTGACATAAAAACACAGATGGCTTAATTCTTATTTAGGGGCAAGAAAAAAAATTGAATACTTTTTATGTTTTTTTTGTCAAGGGTGGTCATTCTTAAGATTTAGGCTTATATACAATTTATATATGTTTGTCCAGGATACTCTTGAGGTAGACTATTTGTCTGCGTAATCTGACACATTGCGTTAGGGAAAAAAGACCCTCCTCAAAGATACAGACGCTGCATTACGAAATTGCTCAGGGCGAATAAAGGAAAGTGTACACTGAGAGAAGAAGTATAGTAAAAATTACAAATAATCTTATAAAAATTACCATACTGTCTAGTAAAGCCGCC
>JAWWML010031515.1:0-12237 GCA_035047165.1 Ormyrus rosae
ACTTGACACTGGAAATGATATTTTTGACTTTATTCTACAACGTCAAGATGCTGAAAATACTTTCCCAATGTTCTGTTTACCCTAGAGTATCATAAAATCAATAAGAATTGACGTTATCGACCACTCAATAATCTATCTAGAAATGAATATTTTTTAACTAATACACTAATTTTTAATTTTACTATTTTATAGATGAATGTAACTTAAACTTTGTTATTAAACACTTTAATATGCTAACTAATATCTAATAAAAATATAAGTTACATTGCAAAACTCGAGTGGAGTTTGAAAACGATGATTAGATGTATTGAGCCGTAGAGTAAAAAATATATAGGTTTGGTTCACCAGCTGAGGGAGAATCTGACAAATTCGACGTATGTTTGCGAATATATACATAAACTTCACACTTAAGTAAATCAAAGAAATAAAATCATATTTAGAGAGATACTTTTGTTGATAAATTAATACGCGCATGTACAACGGAAATTTATTATAACAAATATATATGTATATATATGTAAAACAATGTATGTATTATGTATTATACGTTTTTTATTATACGTCGCTTACAGAAAAGAATTATAGTACTTGCTATAATACTTACTATAATATCAATTGTAGTTCAACTATAGTAAACTATAAGAATAATTATAGTAAACCTATAATAATTTTCCGGTATTATAAGTATCAACTATAGTTAAGCACTATGGCCACCAAAATTTCACTATAATCCTCAGTTATTCACTATAGTTCATTCCTATAGTGATCTACTACATTATATTATAGTATTTACTACATTACTATAGTACCTTACTATAGTCCAAGATTATAGTCTAAACCGACATTCTACATAACATTACTATAGTATCTGACTATAATCCAGGATTATAGTCTAAAACTATAAGCCACATAATCTTCCTATAGTATTTACTACATGACTATAGTCCAGGATTATAGTTTAAAACTACAAGCCACATAATTTTCCTATCGTATACACTACATGACTATAGTACCTTTCTATAGCCCAAGATTATAGTCTAAACCTAATATAACCTAATATAAACAAAATAAATTAAACCGAAATAAAATAATTAAACTAATTAAACCTAATATAACCTAATATAACCTATAATTCTGGAATATAGTCAGGTATTATAGTAATGTTATATAGAATGTAGGTTTAGACTATAATCTTGGACTATAGTAAGGTATTATAGTCATGTAGTAAATACTATAGGAAGATTATGTGGCTTGTAGTTTTAGACTATAATTCTGGACTATAGTCAGGTACTATAGTAATGTTATGTAGAATGTCGGTTTAGACTATAATCTTAGACTATAGTAAGATACTATAGTAATGTAGTAAATACTATAATAGTATGCATAACAGTATGTAGTAGATCACTATAGGAATGAATTATAGTGCATAAGTGAGAATTATAGTGAAATTTTGGTGGCCATAGTGCTTGACTATAGTTGATACTTATAATACCGCGAAATTATTATAGGTTTACTATAATTATTCTTATAGTTTAACTATAGTCAATCTACAATCGATATTAGAGTAAGTATTATAGTAAGTACTATAATTCTTTTCTGTAAGGGATCCTTTCTAACATCAGGGAGTAAAAGTCACATGGCAAAGACTCACTGGGACAACATAAAATCATGCGTGCTAGAAGGGAAAGTTATAGTTAGATGGATTCCCACCAATGAGAATGAGGCTGACATTATAATGAAACCTCTATCCGCTGAATAGCATAATTATTTTAAAAACAAAATCTGAGTTAGAATAATTCAATCTTTATCAACGCTTGAAATTGTTTTGATTATATAAAATTTACTTGTTTCAGAGAAACCGAATAACGATCGAAATCTAGAAGACTAGAGAAATTTAGATTCCTATTAGAGGTCCTTTAGATACATGGCTAAGTTCGGAGGTGCCCACTGAAGGGAAGGAGTGTCGGCAAAAGGTTTCGACGGTCACTGTTTCACCGTCACACCGGCTCTGGAGCGATATCTTATGGCCCCTGCCATAACAAACTCTCTCTGCTCACGCTCTGCCGACATTTGCTTATGTGCTGCCTTACCAGAAGGACTGTCTACCGAGCTATCTCCATTTAAATATTCTAATAACTCCTAAAGTATAAATAAATACTATGTCTAAACATATTTGTTTAAAGAAATTAAGCGCCCGTGCATTTATTCCATCGGATTCTTACTTAATTCATTATGTAAGTGGAAAATAATTCGCGGAAGAGATTTAGCAACTGTTTATGCGTGTTAGTATAGGTTGACGGGAATGTCAGCCCTTTGTCGTTCATTCAGGCAGAGATCAACTGGTTGGCTTCATCTTCAGCATACTGGCCGATAATGACCAATGCGACATTGTCTTCAAAAGCTATCAATGATTCCTTCATTGTAAGTTTCTTCCTAAGCAAGCTGCTATCAGGATACTTCAAAGCAAGGGTCCCAACACAAAACCCTGAGGCACTTCCATTGTGACCTTATAGAAGTGAGTTCTTTTGTCACTGTCATGTCAGTAGCTCGAAAAGACTTTCCTGTGGTAGTCCTCTCATCTGGCAGAATTGAAAGCTTAGTGTTCAAGACAATGATTGCACACATATCCTTGGTATAGCGGGTGATAGCTTTCGATGCCGTCTCTACCACTCGTACTATTACGTTCATTGTTGACCGATCTTTCCTAAAATCGAACTTGTTGTCGAATAGTCCCCCTAACCATTCGATAGTTACCTCTATCCTGCTACATATAATCCGCTAGAATTGCTTCCCGATATATCTAATAAGCAGAGCGGTCTGTATGAGGATAGGTCACTCGTTGTATTGTTTCCTTCGAATAGGAGAATCAAACTTTGAACCTTCCACCTGGATGGAAAGGTCCCTTCACGAATACATACATTGAGTATATCCAGAAATAATTCCGGGACCTTCGCCGTAGTGGTCTTCATAAACAGACCTCGAACTTCATCTGGCCCTGGGGCTTTACGTACGTTGATCTTCTTTGCGGCTACCCTTGGTTCAGCTTTTGTGATCTCCAGCATTTCCGCAGTGTCGACGGCTCCCTTGAGGCTGCTGTCGGCAGTGCGTTTGTGGTGTTTTGGAAACAGGAAGCGAACTACTCTATCGAGGAAATTTGGGCAGGATGGAATCCTGGTGGGTCTAGTCTTGATCTTCTGCATGACCGTTTTATACCATTGTCCGCATGCACCACGGTCTACTTCCTCACGAAAGTCCTGCCAACATTGTCTCTTTGCGGCGCAAATGACAAACTTAAAATCCTTTCTTTTGGTTTCGTAAGCTGCTCTAAGTTGTTCACACTGCGGTCTACGTACCATTCGTTGATATAATCTTCTGGATTGCAGACACTCGCCGGGTTTTCGCGATACTTTTATTCCACCAGTAAACCGATGGTTATCCGCGAAGGATGCTCTTTTTAAACAATGATGCATTGCAGACCTCTGATACAGCCTCGCTCCTCTGCCATTCTTTCTACTGTTGCTCCCTTCAGAGAACAGAGAAACATCTCTGAGTCCAAAGTCGCTGGAGTTCGTACAAGAGGGCTTGATGGTCGTTACCCGTGCATGTGCCGCTCACTAGCCAGTAAAATCCCCGCCTCATCAATCTAGGATCGGTGAAGGTCAATTCCACTATGGATGTTTTACCGCCCTTTGAGCGGGTTGATGTCTTCCCTGTATTTGCAATCTCTAGTTCCAGTATAGCGAAAGCCTTTGTAACAATTGTTTCTTATACTTCCCCACTCGATTGCCCAAGCATTGAAGTCGCCGCTAATTACCACTGGCAATTTTGAGGACCTAGCACTGGCGACAGTTACGTCCAGAGATCTTTGATACCCTGCCATGGAATCGCTGGGCGAAAGATAGCAACTGTGTAGTCTTATATCGGTCTTTGCCATTCAGGTAAAACTAAGTTAGGCAATGACCATCTTACTATATATAAGGAGATTTCTACAAACTCAAATGGGAATCTTGCTGGTAGAATCCGCAACAAAGTTTTAGTTTCTGGGGTTCTAGTGTGCACTTGGAGGTTATCATAGAAGATTACTTGTACTCACAATTTATGTACCAGAATCAGACATGGTTTAAGGCTTTTATACTTATTTGGTTCTATAACTGACGGTGTACTTTGTAACACAAATTTTCAGAAGACAAACGTATACACTCGTTTTCGTATACAAAAATGGACCGCTCCGTAATAAAACACCTTCTTTTTATTATGTAATATGATTTTTATAGGAAGATCATTTTTTATATTGACAAAAATGTAAGACTTTCTTTTCTATTTTATTGTTACAGGCAAACGGATTTGAATTAAGAAAGACCGGGCAAGCTACATCGCGGCCATCTTTCACGCTTGTCTATAGATGAATGATGTCATCCATGACAGTATCTAAAAATTGTACATATTTAAATACTTGCTTACCTAAAAAATGAGGAGGTTTTAAGCAATCAATATTTGTCCACAAAATTGTTTTAAAAATAGCTTTTAAAGTCCCAGCACTGGTCCCACAAGTATCAAACAAAGCTAGTTCTATAAATAAAAATATTATATTATATTAATAATTATTGGAAATATTCTTAGATAGTAAGGATAGAATAACAATACTTTATAAAATACTCTCTAATTTTATATTACCATAATTTTCCTGGGATCAAGTAAAATCGGACAGGGGATGGGGAGGGAATTCTGTAAGGAAAGAGCCTGTAATGGAAAAAAGGAAAAATTGATAGCTCAGAAAGAACGCATGGGCCGGCGAGCAACCGCCGGGCAAGTTACAAAGCCAAACAAAATGTATTTTATGTAATAGCAATATTAAAAATATTTATTAAACTACTGAAATCTTTACACTTTCACCAAGAATTATGGGCGCCAGCCGCGATTTCTTTGCGATGTTAAAAAACCAAGTACTAAGTCGAACGTATCGCGGGCACATGACGCAATCGCACACAAAAAGCCAAAACGGATTTAAGATCCGTAAAATAAAAAATATAAACCTAAAAGTCACTCTGCGAACCTCGCAGCACCACTTACATGAAAAGCCAAAACCCAACAAAAAACTGAATGTCAATTTACCAAAAACTAATTTACCATGTGGCACCATTTCGCGGACTTTACCCCAAACCAAAAAGCACTTTCGCAACTGCGTGAATATACAGGGAGTGCCGAGCAAGTCACTTTGCGCCAGTGCAAACGGTGCTACTAGCGCTAGTGACGTTAGATCACTTCGCTAACGCTAACGGTAAGTTTCTTAATGTCGTTTTAATTTCTTTGAGTTAATAAGAGTTGATCTCTTTTCACCCTGTTTCAGATGCGGAGTTGCATCATCGTCGGCAAGCTGCAGTGTAGGAAGCGAAGTTGTAACTTCGAGGTGCGCCAACAATGCTGACGTCGAGTCTCCGGTTGGCATCTTTCACAAAACTCAGTTTAACCAGGTAAATACTTTTCAATAAGACTTTCTTTTTACTGTATTGTGCCGTTCCTCCGTAGTACGGTGTCGTAATTGTAGCTGCAGTTGCTTGACTTTTAATTCAATCTAACTTCTTCCCAGTGTTTACTTTCTTGTAGTAAGAGGTACTCTCTTGGTATAGTAGAAATGTGTGCTCTTCCTTTGCCATATCAGAAAAATACTAATTCTTGATTGTACTTACAGGTAATTTGATTATTCAGCTCGACCCCCTCATTCTCTACGAAGTTCCAGAAGGCTGCTGTGTTGCAGTACTTGGAGCTGCAACGAGGGCTGTCTGCTGTCTTCAATGTAGAGGTGAGTAGGGATCTGCAGGGTCCGTTTATTTTATACTCGTATTTACTGTAACTTATCAGGAGAGTGTCACACCTCTGGAACACCAATCCTTCTGAAAATACACAGAATGTTACCTCTACTCTAAATATGAAGACCGGCGCATTTGGTTTAATCTCATAGGCCCTACATTTTTATTTGAAGGTCTATGTATTTATGTTTTATTTAGAAAAAAAATTAAATTAATTTTTTTTTAAGTTACATGGTTGTATTAATTCTAATGATTTGATATTCATTGTAATACATAAAATATTACAGAATACATATCAAATATAACATACAAATTTATTTAATATATTACCTCTCATATAGCGCATGTTAATAGGTAAATTTTTAGCAAGTCCCAGTGCATAAAGTGAACTTATGCTATTCCTATTTGGATAAAGTGATTTTATAGGGTCTAGCTTTTTCCTAACATCGTTTAAACGTACCCACGTGTCGAGAGAGTCCACTGGAAAATTCAGAACATCAAGAAGTTCTGAAGCTCAAGCTGTAAACCTGCAACATAATTCAAAAAAGATCATTTATTTCATTTATAAATAAGATTTCTTCTAAAATAAAACTGTTATGTTCTGGTTCGATTTAAAACATAGAAAATCTTGAATTATTATGTAGTACACACTGATAGCGCTTCAAGGCAATAAAACACAGCTCTTAAATGCTAATAGTCACTCTTACAGATGTGTATTGTAGGCCAGCCGTTAAGACTACTGGTATCAGGTGCCAGCAGTGTCAGCTTAGTTCAATTCAAGTTTGAATGATGATTCTGCCACATATAATTAATAAAAATGAATCAATTTTTTTTTTAATAATGATGATTAAAACAAATAACTAATTATATTTTTCAAAAAAAGATACAACAAAGCTACATAATTAAGAAAACTAATTATACTTATCGAATAATTATAGATCTTACATGTCTCCTATAGTTCTCTTGTGAAGATAGCTATAACTACTTTATTGCACAAATAGTTATAAGCTTGAATACCTCACAAAGTTTGCTGAGTAATAGTACCTGACTATAGGTCAAGATTATACTCTAAAACTACACTCTACATAAAGCTCCTATAGTATTTACTATTCAGTATAGTACCTGACTATAATCTGAAATTATAGACTAAAACTATAGGCAAGCTCCTTTACCACTGGGCTATTTTCTTTGTTTATGTCGTTAAAATTATATTTAGGTTATAATGCATAGTCGGTCCAGTTGTTACAACATTTAATAATTTAAATATAATTTTAATGGCATAAACAGAAAAATATTTCAGTGGTTTCTTTATTTATTTATTATTTTTCTATTTTTAATATATTAACATTACTATAGGAGCTTTATGTAGAATATAGTTTTAGTCTATAATCTTGGACTATAGTCAGGAACTATAGTTAAGTAATAAATGCTACAGGCTACTTATAGTTAGGTATTATAGTATTTAATTATACTCTTGTAGTAAATACTACAGGTTACGTATAGTTAGGTATTGTAGTATTGGATTATACTCTTGTAGTAAATATTATATTATATAATTATACTATATAGTTGAAGACTATAGTATGGGATTACAGTCTTATAGTGGTACGAAATTATTCTACGTTTATTATAGTTTTTATTATACTCTTATTATAGTTTTACTATGATTATGAATATAGTATGTACTATAGTGAATACTATAATTCTTTTACGTACAGGAATATTTAAACAATAAATAAGTAGGCTCGGTACCTACGTGGCCCGGGGAAGAACTTAATTGTTATAAACAAATATTTAAACAATAAATAAGTATGCCCGTCACCTACGTAGCCCGGGGAAGAATTTAATAGTTATAAACAAATATTTAAATAATAAATATGTAGGCCCGACACCTACGTAGGCCGGGGAAGAATATAATTGTTATAAACAAATATTTAAACAATAAATAAGTAGACCCGACACCTACGTGGGGTTAAGTGTTAAGGGTTTAGGGTTTAGCGGTTTATGGGTTTAGGATTTCAAAGTTTACGGATTTAAGGGGGGCAATCCCTGTAGAAGCGCCAAAATGAAGCGATTTTCATGAATTTTTTTTTAAAGTGATAATAATATTTATTTTTTCCAAAAGTTTTACAAGTTTTTAGTAAAATTTAAAAGCTTAAAAAATAATTTTTATTTATAAAAAAAATAAAAAATGGCGTCGTAATATCGTGCTTTCCGTAGTACATTCGTACGCGACTTCTTACATAGCGTACACTCCAACATTTTTTGGGTGATATGAAACAAAAAAAATAAAAAGTTTTTAATTAGTTACATAATTGCGCTCTACATGAATCTATAAAAACATAAAAAATTATAAAATTGTAAATTTGGCGTCTTCATCAGTTTTTCACACTATTTATACTACTTTAATGTAACAAAAAATTACTTTTTGGAATTGCTAGTTTAAAACAAGTAGGTTCACATAGAAATTAATAAAATAAAGTAAGTTTATGCATAATTTCAGCCAAATCGGTCGAGTAGTTTTCTCGTAATCGTGCACGCCTTTTTGAAAAATGCCGTTTTGAGAAAAACGCTTTTAAAGTTTCTAAGCATGAAAACTATTGGTTTTGGGGACTTACCGATTAATCTGCAAACCCAGTTGCATACAACAGCCCTTCAGCTTTATCATATATTAAGTTTTGCTGCAAAATTTCCTCCTTGTGGGCTAGGCTCTTCAGCAAATATCTGACATCTGCTTCCGATTTTGATACCTAATTCCTTCACCACTCTTGTGACAGAACTGTAGCCCTTGTTAAATATTCCAACAGCAATGAAACTAGCTATTTTGACGATTTTTGGCCCAGAATACAAATGTTTTGGTGTCATGATCGGTTAAATTGAAACTTCAATTGCATTCTGAGTATGACCTCCCAAACATCTTTGAAGTAAATCTTCTCGAGATTATTAATTTTGATAGCTTTAAAAAAAACTGTACCGAATTCAATAATTCGATATGCGTGAAGTGAATCATTGCTATTAAAATCTTTACTGCCGGCAGTAAGGAATTTTCTTGCACTGGCGATTGTTCCTGCTTCTGGATTTTTCTCATTCTTAGCCGTAATTTGATTTCCCGAAAAACGTCTTTTATTAGGGCCTGACTGTCGAAAATATGTGCTTTTCTCCCCTTCAGGATAAGACGACATCGATTCTTAACTCAAAACACGCTACGAAATATCTAATCATAATAAAACTATAATAACAGACAATGTATACAAATGCGATTTTAAAAGGAACAATGATTCGCTCCCAGCATTCGCTGGTTTTGACGCGCGCTTGCGACGCACTCCGAGATGAGCCGCGTTCCCGAGTTGTAACTTCCATAGATCTCCGAATTTCGCTATAAAACTTTTTGACGATATTTTTGAAAGTACCAACTTATTTCTTATGCAAAAAAAAAAATCGATTTTTTTACCTTTCCACAGGGATTGCCCCCCTTAAACGTTTAGTGTTTAAGGTTTCAGGGTTTAGGGTTTAAGGGTTTCAGGGCTTAGGGTTTAAGGTTTTAAGAGTTTAAAGTTTAGGGTTTAAGGTTTCAAGGTTTAGAATTTCAGCGTAGTGGGTTTAAAGGTTTGGAATTTCCGTGTTTAACGGTTTAGAGTTTAATGGTTTCTGCGTTTCGGGTTTAAGTGTTCAGGGTTTCAGGGTTTCGGGTTTAGTAGTTTAGGATTTCAGGGTTTAAGGGTTTAGGATTTAAAAGTTTAAGAATTTAAAAGTTTTGGGTTTAAGGTTTCAGGGTTTCTGGGTTTAGGGTTCAAGAGTTTAAAGTTGAGGGTTTAAGGTCTCAAGTGTTAGGATGAAGGGTTTAGGGTTGAATTGTTTAGGGTTAAAGAGTTTACGGTTTAATGGTTTAGGGTTTAAGGGTCTAGGATTATTTATTGTCTAAATATTGGTTTATAACAATTAAATTCTTCCCCGGGCTACGTAGGTGTCGGGCCTACTTATTTATTGTTTAAATATTTGTTAAAATAATTATTTATAATAATTAAATACTCTTCCCGATTGAGTGGTTGTCGGGCAGAACGATTAATTGTTTAAATATTTGCTTATAATTATTAAATACTCGCTCGGGTTATATGTTTGTTGGGCTTACGTTTTAATAGTCCTAAGAAATTGTTTCATTTTCATTTTCTAAGTGCGCTGCAATAAGTTTACTGCATTTTCGTGTGAATCGGAACCTTCTTGCGTTTACATCTGAATTAGGACTTTGTTGCATTGAATATTTGAGATAGATCTTTTTTGCACGGAAGGATTGAGGTAGAACTGTCTTGCATTGAATGTTTGAGATAGATCTTTCTTGCACGGAAAGTTTGAGGTAGATCTTTCTTACACGGAATGTTTGAGATAGAACCTTCTTGCATCGAATGTTTGCATTGGCGCTTGAGATGGAATCTTATTGCATAGGAGGCGTCGAATTTGGATACAATTTGGTACAGAAGGATTTTTAATGTCGCTGATTACGAACTTACTAGGAGAGTGTACGGGTTCCGGATCATAGATTTGGTTCAAACTTTGAACACGGTTTTCTTATAACAAAATATGAAGAAAGCCAAAATATTTTATTATTAAACAAAGTTATTTTTCTCTAAATCATCGTATTCCGATATTTGACGATAACTCATCTCCTATTAAACCTAGAAATTCCATAAAAAAACAAACGAAAGTAGAGGAAAAGACCTATAATTTGAGATACTGTGCGTTAAAAAATCTCTATTGCTTCAAAAGTTATGGATAATTAAATTAGAGTATCAAAAACTATATAAAAACGAATGAAAAAAAGATAATACGCATTAGCATGTGATCGTATTTAATAATCTACTACTTTTGAAGTATTAGAGATTTTTCAACGTACAGCCTCTCAAATTATAGGTCTTTTCCTCTACTTTTGTTTGTTTTTTAAATATTTTATAGCCTTAACTATTATAGCCATAACTCTATTTTATAGCCTTTATTTGTAAATTTTTATGAAGCGAATTAAATAAATAATGCTTTTAAACATTTATTTTTTTCGTAAATCTATAATTTTTAGCAAATAATAAAATCCGTTGTTTCTAAATAATTATTATTTTTTAATTTCTTTATTTTTTGAAGGAAACACTGTATTAATTTTGTTTAATATATCTAATTCTAAATATACAACGGTTAAAACGAATTGTAAAAAAGAAATAAATATGAATTTAAAAAATAAACATGCATGGAAAGTATATATAGCTGGATGGATTATAAATAAGAAGGATTGACATGATTGGCACGATTAAGTACTTTTAAATGTGTTCTAGAAATACATTAATTTTGATAACAAACTATTAAAACGTTTACGTTCATCAATGACAAAACAGATAGGTGGATATGGTTTCTTTTTAAGAGTTTTGTCCTCAGAGTTTTACATCCTTCCCATCCTTCCTAGAGTTCTTTTTATTTTGCACTTCCACTTTTTAGAAATCATAATTTATTGCACTTGGCCCTTTTGAATATTTTCCTTTATGAATTCTGCTTTCTTTCTTCGTTTTCCATTCATTATTCTCTTTTTCTTAGCTATTTGGTTTTAAATTTTCAACTATTTTCAGCTGTTTTCTCTTTAAATTTAAGTTTTCCATTACATAAAAAAAAGAAAAACTGTGCACCCCTCAACCACGTAGCCCGCGGGAAATCATTATTAATAAAAAAATAATAAAAAATGAATAAACTGTGCAACCCTCAACCACGTAATCCAGGGAAATTATTAATTAATAATAAACAATAAATTAAACAAATAAGTTCAATATCCCTCAATCACATAACCCGGGGGAAAGCATTATTAATAAACTAATAATTAAACAATAAATTGTACACCCCTCAACAACGTAACCCGGAGATATTTTTAATTAATAATGAACATAAAATTAAACAAATAAACTGTGTTAATGCTTTCCCCTGGGTTACATTAATTTACTGTTTATTATTAATCAATAATTTCCCCCGATTACGTGATTAAGGACGTAAGATCAATTCATAACAATGTACAAATTACAAATAATTTACTGTCAGTCGTATGTAATTATTGCATAATTAAGTTAACAAGAATGTCGGATGCAAAAAAATACTACGCTTGTTTGAGATATTTAGATGACAATATCAAATATTATTATTATTATACATATATATTGTAACGTATATTCTACTCCCGTTGGAAGGAGGCGAGACTTGTGCTGATAAGCAAGGGCAAAGGACCATTAAATGCTCCGTCATCGTACAGACCCTTGTGCATGCTGGACACCGCTGGGAAACTCCTGGAGAAGGTGGTGAGACCCCGCCTTCAGGCAGCGCTAACAACATCTGGCGACCTTTCCGAGAGGCAGTTTGGCTTTCGGAGAGGGCGGTCCACCATTGACGCTATCCAGGAGGTAGTGGAGGC
>JAWWML010031536.1:0-12233 GCA_035047165.1 Ormyrus rosae
AATTAATAGTACAAACGAGATAATAATGGAACAATAAATTAGTTAGGAGGAAGCTAACTGCCAATGACTTGGCAGCGGTTTTTTATAACTTTCGGAGTTTACATTAAAATACCTTATTTTAAAAATAATTTACTGATAATTATAAATGTTTTTTAATATGAGTCTATTAAAAGTTTACAAGTAAAGTCTTTAAAATATATATAATCTACAATTTTACGAATACAAAGACTTTATTTTATTTCACTCACATTATGTCATTTTGCCAGATTTAGAAGCCATCAAATATACATTATCTGGGTGAAATATATGTTATTGTATTATTGGTCCAAATTCATCTTTAGTCTTTTTTAAGATTATAAATAATGGAGAGAGCAATTTTCCAGCAGCATAATTGTAGTTAATATTGTGTAACTATGTGTTGTCGATGAAACAGATTGCATAACACCGTCGACAGTTTTTGTTCCTTCTTCTGCTAATGTACGTCCTCCTCCATAATGTAATTCAAATTGAAATTCACTTTGATCAGCGTTGTAGGTATTTTCAGAACCAAATTCTGAAATCAATGGTTTGATGTCTACTAAAATTACCCAACTTCTTTGATTACAGTTTCCTTGTCTTCAAGAGTCTTTTTTGTTATAAATTAGTTAATTTTTCTATTATCAATTCTGTGAACTTTCTTAAATTTTCGCAGCCAGTGGTCGGATGCTCTGAATTTAACATCATTAAATTTCAATTTTTTTTTAACTTTTAAAGCCCACCTAGGTATATTAATATCGTGAATATGACCAGCTTCGATAGATTCTTTGTGATTTCTTAAAACCAATTCAGAAATCTGATATAATTTTTCTCTGTAAGTTTCACCGTTGTTGATTTGGCTCGCCCATCGGCGCAGCTGTCGTACTGAAATGAATGAATTAACTAATTTAAATCGATTTTTAACACTTTCTATACTACGATTTTTGGTAGTTTTACTTGATCTCCAATATTCGACTACCTTTTTTTTTGTAATCGAGGCTCAACTCTTCATCGTCGTATTAACAAATATCATAGTTTTCTTCTTCGAAAACTGTGTCATCATCAATTGCTTGTACTTCATAATTTTTAAATTGCGCTTGAAAATCTAACGTTTCTTCTTCATACTATCGTATAAAATGTTTTTAAGTTTTTCAACTAGATCGATTTTAACCTTATTAACAGAACTTTCTGATATCTGAACCCGAGGATGTTCCCAATAATAAATTTATGACGTTGATAGGATTCACCTTTATTTTTTCTATTATTTAATTTTGTTACAGTGCGTTTTTAAATAATTTGTTTATTGCCCAACGCACCTGACAATTCATTTATTTATTAAACAAAACTGGTAGTTGATCGGGCCAATCAACACGAATATGCATATGGTTGAGAAATAATTTTAAACACTCGATTAATTTTCAATCACATATATTTAAAGCAATAATAACAAATAATAAACTGTCGAACATTCACTCACACAAACACCCAAAATCTCCACGAAACTCCGAAAACTTAAAAACCGACCTCTTACTCCAAAAGCTTAACCGAGACTCGCTTTTGATTTTAATCTTACCAGTCACTCACGTGTGTGCAGACACTTTAAAGTCAAAATTATTAATATTCATGGATTCAACGAAATCAAAATAATGGAAGTCAAAACGATAAGACGTAGTTCGTTGCTCCTCGATTGCTGTCCTAATCCGCACCTATAAACGGACTCCTTTTTGGAGTTGCGCGTACGGACGGCCTCACGACATTTCATCGCAATTTTTATAAAATAATAAATTTTAATGTAACTAATTTTCTTAACAAATGGATGGCTCTCGATAACGTATACCTCGCAGCAAAATTGACAAAAATATACTGACTAACTGATCTGTTTTTATGTAGTCGCGGACTCCAGGTTCACTCACTTTGTCTTTGTACGGATGATTTTCTCCATGAAATGCGCTATTTTTATCGGTGATTCCAAGATAGGCTTACAAATAATCGCTTATTAATATATATACTATAAATAGAAATGAGTAAAATATTTACTTAAGAATAAGTATCTATGAAATGAAACTTGTTTAATAGTAATTGTTCACGCCACTTACCTTTGCGCGCTTAAAGTCAAAATATTGTCGGAGAGTTTACTTTACCACGCCCCGTTTCGTGCGCTGATTCGATCACGCGATTACCGCGACTCGGACCCGTTAAGGAGAGCGATTTTTGTTACAACGAATTGGGCTGCGGCAGCCGACGGAGCGTAGTCTCCAAGCAAGAAGTAAACGGTCAAATTCAGTCAAGAATATTATTTTTGTCAAAGATTGTAAATATAGTTATAAGTTACATCTCAATTAATACACTTAAAACGTTACCAGAGATTTTCGGTGTTCTTTTCTTTACCCTCTCAAATGCATTTTCGTCACGCCGCCTACGATCCACTGCTGTTTTGGAAAACAGACTGACAATTTGCTCTCTGAAGAACCGCATCTACAGTAATAAATGATGCAATTCTGTATTTATGCAGAAATTATAACCGGTAATAAGACTGAAAATATTGCTTTATTCGAATAGATTTAACTACATCTAAAGAAAAAATTCCTTTTGAAATAAAAAAACGTCAATTTCCCATTAAATAAGGAATATAATGATGATTAATAAGTCGCAAGATTAAACTTTTGAAAATATTTGGGTAGACCCTCCAGCTCCTGTTTAGTTTTGGTCATGGTCAATTATACGTAGCGCTACGTTACTTATCAATGAATTTAAGTCCTAAAATCAGCGGCACATCAAGTACTTCTGAAAAAACATATACCAAAAACATTATTTCACAAAATTTTAGAATAAGAAATAATATGCAGCAAGTAAAAGCTTTGTGAAGTAAAATAGAAATTGGGTAGCCAATACCATATATACTGTAAGAAAATAATAATAACCGACAGCAAAATTGGCTGAATACATATCGGCTGCAACTACGAAATGCACAGGCCCACAAAAAAAAGTTGTCTGAACTTTTAAGGAGATAGATATATTCCTACATATTTTTCATCGCTGAATCCGAATCAATAAAATTTAGACCATTGCAGGTCTTCAAAAACTGTAAGAACGCATAAATATACGTACATTTTTTTGTAATAGATGAATATATTTTGATGTTCCAAGGACTGTAACCTGGACCTTGGTATGACTTATCGAGGTCATTTGACGGTCAAGGAAGATACATTAACGGAAACATACTCTTTTATTGTGGGACTCGAAAGAAGTAAAAATTTACCTCCAAAATCATATTTCATAGTTTTTTATTGTGATCTTCACATGTTCCTATAGAAACGTACAACCTAACTTAGATGAATTTTAAACACATTTTGAAACCTACGCTGAAGTATTAAATTGCTTTCCGTTTACGTATACGTTTCTCTTCGAATGATCGGTATAACGGATTCCTACGATGTTTTTTTCCTGTTGATTCCGTTTCCCTTTTCATCATCCAGCAGTAGTCCGAAATCCAGTATGTTCAGAAATTTGATTAAAAAGGATCTTAATGATCTGTTTCGAAAAAGTGGTCTATCAAAAGAGCAATCTGAGTTTATAGCTTCGGAATTAAAAAGTAGGAATATGTTGACGAAGGGTACTAAAGTACTCTTCGTCAACCATCAAAACGCAGTCTGAAAGCCGCCCTTCTTCACAATACAAACAAATTCGCTTCTAGTCCGTTAGCACATTCAACTGTGCTGAAAGAAGAATATTCAAATCTTGAAATGGTTTTGAAAAAATTAAAGTATGAAGAACATCAGTGGCAAATATGTGGAGACTTCTTTCCATGTTACTTGGCAACAATCGGGATTCACGAAGTATCCATGTTTTCTTTGTATGTTTGATAGCAGGGATAGAAACAGTTACTATAAAAAGAAAATTTGGCCACCACGAACATGTTTTGTTCCTGGAAGACAGAATATTGTGAAAGATCCACTCGTTAATCCTGCGAAAATTTTGATACCTCCTTTACACATAAAACTGGGTTTGATAAACCAATACGCTAAAGCTTTAGATAAAGAAGGTCAATGCTATAAATATTTGGGAAAAGTCTTTAATCACAAAACTGATGCTAGGTTGAGTGCAGGTATTTTTGACGGTCCTGAAATCCGCAGTTTATTTAGAGATACAAAATTTGATGCAACCATGAATGAAACGGAGAAAGCAGCATGGACAAATTTCAAAGAAGTAGCAACAAAATTTTTAGGTAACACGAAAGCTGCAGATTACGAAAACATTGTTGCAAGAATGGTACAAAACTTTCAAAAATTAAGATGCTTAATGAACTTGAACCTCATTTCCTTGATTCACATGTTGATCAATTCCCAGAAAATAACGGAGATTTCAGTGAAGAGCAAAGAGAGAGGTTCCACCAGGATTTAAAGGAATTTGAACGTTGATTTCAAGGTCAATGGGGCATTAATATCTTGGCGGCCTACTGCTGGATGATGAAAAGGGGAACGGAATCAACAGGAAAAAAACGTCGTAGGAAACCGTTACACCGATCATTCGAAGAGAAACGTGGACGTAAACGGAAAGCAATTTGATACTTCAGCGTAGGTTTTAAAATGTGTTTAAAATTCATCTAAGTTAGGTTATACTTTTCTATAGGAACATGTGAAGATTACAATAAAAAACTAAGAAATATGGCTTTGGAGGTAAATTTTTAAAAATTTTAGAAAAAAAATGATACCTTTATATCTTTGGACCTAAAAAGTTTTATAAGCTGCACAACAAACTCGACTGAAATATACAAAAAATCTGCCTTTTCCCAATATTTCAAGTCGATTGAGATCTTTTTACCATAATACATCTCGTTGAACATAGAAAACTCATTTTTTTCAGTTTTCAATTTTTTACTCAAATACTATTTGACAAAATGGCTGGAAATTTTTATAGATTATATCTATTTATGTTCTAAATTGCCAAAAAAAATTTTCAGAGCAGTTGATCATTTAATTTGAGAGTTCTAAGCTTTTAAAAAAAAAAAAAAAAAATAAACGGGTATAATAGCTAGAGTAATTTTTTTTTTAAATTATAGGTATTTTTATAGTCTTTAAAATGCCTCTTGCCCAATTCAAATATCTGAATCCTATCATTAAAAAAAAAACAAAAATCAATTTTTCGAAAATAGAAATTTCACCATAAAACAAAAACGAATCTGCGAAACAATAAACAAATCTTTGATCAGCCATTACAAAAAAAAAGAAAAATTGAGCTATGATCGACATAAATTTGTTCAGTAAAAGCTGAGTTCTAGGCATATACGCGCGCACACACACACACACATGTACACACACATACATCCATACAGACATTTTTCAAAAACCATCTATTTTGATTCCTGACTCCTCAAAATACAATTATAATATGTTTTTGTAACACGCAAACGATTTTCGCGTTTTTCGTACCTATTAATCGGGACTAAAGTGACTCTTTTTTGATCGGCGGGCAAAAAAGTTATTTTAGCGGCCAAAACAAACTTTTTTGCCCGCTTAATAGTGCAAAAAAGTTTTAGCGGGCAAAAAAACGTTTTTGCCCTATTAAGCGGGCAAAAAAATTCTGTTTAGACAGTTAAAATCAATTATTTATTTACAAAAAAAATGAATTTTACCTTTATATAATATTTTAAGAAGAGTGTGGTTGCTTAACGCGTATGAAAAAAACGTGAAAATACGTCCGCGTGTTACAAAAAATATGGTGTGCACCAAGGGTTAAGTGGGCTTTTTGACCTCGTGTGGTTGCAGTACTCGTCTGCGACTCGTAAACGCCCTCGCCTTCGGCGAGGCGAGATTTTAAAATACAAATTTTAAAAATAAAATATTAATCCTATTATTTTAAGTATTTCAATTTAATTTCAATTATTTAATTTCAAATATTTATGAAAATTCAAATCTAGCGGATGTAGCAAATTCTCACGCCTATTCCTTACCGACCAATCAGAATCAGTCTTTTAAGGCTTCACAACATCCGGCCATCACTTTTTTAAGAGAGGATTGGGGGTGCAAAAAATTTTAAGGCTCCAAAAAATTATCAGGAAGAACAATTGTAGATCGCAAAAGCAAAAAGAGATACATATTATAAACCGAAAAGTTCAGTTTTGAAAGGAACAAAATCAATCTTGAGTGTAATATAGAATATTAGATACATGAAAGTTATATAGAATTGCAAGTAGTAAAAACTATTACCTTTTTATTTTTGTAATATCTTCTTTCAAAAATATATCATTACTATCAGGCATTCGACTAGAAAGACATGTTTCATACATACGTTTACCTATTTTTTGTTGAATCTCATTTATTGTTCCCCGAAGCGATTTAGTTACCTGAAATATAAATATAATTTTTTTTGGTACTAGTATTAAATTTACAAAAACAAATATAATATAGAAATTAATTACATTTTATTCTTACTCATAAATAAATAATGCATTGACCGTTAGAGTACCGATATGGCCCCTTAATAATTCACATTAAGACCTAAAGGTATCATTCTCATTCTTTAAAAGTTAAAATCAAACTAAAGCTACAACTTGACAAGCATATGTATATATAAATATACCTTATAAAGCAGACAGCAGTAATTTATAATATACATTTGCTATTCTTATCCTAAAATATGGTTTATTACGTGTACATTAATTATTATTACAAATAGGTATAACAAATTTGCAGTTTAGAATGTAGCACTTTCGCGGCATAATTTACTGTCCTTTGTCACAGTTTTACCGGGATTGTAAAACTGGACGTGGGGGGGGGGGGCGGATTTGGGAAGCAGTAGGAAAACTGTAAAGGAAAAAGGATAAGGGGAAGGAAAAAGAGAAGCTTAGGGAGAGCGCGTGGATGAAGCTAGCCGTAGCCGCTCAGGGAGGCAATAATTAACACAAAAAAAATGTTTATACCTTAAACTAACTAACTTTATTTCACTAAAGACAAACACTGTAAGTCACACGTTAATTATTTTATGGGCGCCAGAGCACGCATGAATACGCGCGCGAGTGAATCCAATTGATCTCGAAATTCGTATCCGAGCCCGAAAACCCTAATTTAATAATATAATAATCTAACCGCGGGTTGCTTGCAGCACCACTTACACTTATAGAATCTCTTCTCGAAACAAAGAAAACTCAATTACCACGTGGCACGCGAAACTAATCGCCGCGGAGCTAAAAACCAAAATTGTCCGAACTGTTCAGCGGATCCCTGGAGTGTGTCGGCGATCGCGGGCTGGCGATCGCTCTTTCGCCTTCCCAACTCGCGCCGACGCACTCGCTCGCCGCAGTCCGTGTAGCGCTACGAACTGCGGTAAGGCTAGGTGCGCTCGCGCGCGGCAGACTTGGAAGTTGTCGACTGTTGTGGTGACTGTAGTGCTGGTGCTGTACTGCTGAATTCCAGGTGAGAAAACTACCTTCGTTTCATCTACCAAGCTAATGGGAGCTTGTTTCTCCCTTTTCTCTTTTTGCAGGTGCTGTAGCCAAGCCGTAACTTGCGGGAGACGAAGCTGCGATCCGGTTGACGACTTAGGACTTACTCAAGCTACTTCGTCTCCATCACTCGTTAAATCCGAGTAAGTACCCAACTGTATGGTTCCTCCGTCTTCCTTTTCCTCTTCTCTGTATTGATATCTGTAGTTGTAGGTGCACGTTTCTCTAGTTGAATGTCCTCTCCCAGCATTCCCCCTTAACCTCAATTCCCATGTTTACAGTTGTCTGTGAGAGGCATGCTTTTATTACTACAGATTGATGCTTACTCTTAGTCTAGTTTAAATAACTTATTAATTCCCTTCGTGCTTGCAGATGTTCCTGATGCTGGGGCGAAGGCTGGCTTCCCTTTCTCCAGACTGATATGCTGCTCTGGAGGACTATCGTTGGAGCTGATACAAAGGTGTTCTACCCAAGCTCTGTACAGATAAGTAATGATCTGTAAGATCATTGTATTTTCCTTATGCATGCCAACTGTAGTGTAGTTAGTGCTTAAGTGGTGCGCAACAGTTTGGTATGACAGCTGCACCAATCATCAAGTAGTATTTCCTATTAATTCCTTTTGTAGTTATATGTGTGATGCTCTTTCAAACCCCTGCTTCCTCTTGGAGCTGCTGTGCAAGGACCACTGAGAGCTTCGACAACAGCTATTAAAAAAGTAAGGATCGATATAGTCCAGTTCTCTGTAGTTCTCTCCTGTAGTTTACTGTATTTTTCTTTATGTAATTACTAATGCCTCCTCTTCTTACAGATACTCCCCTCGGATGCTGTTCCAGATACCCTCCCTTTTTATTTTATTTAATTTTTACTACCCGGTGCGTCTGTGTGTGCTCAGCTGGGCACTACCTGGGTCCTGGATGTGACTCTCCAGGATCCAGAGGTGAATTAAGGAGTCGAACTGACAGTCAGATTGGCCCGTGCCAATCTGCACTGTCATACCTTTTATTAAAGATACATAAAAAATTAATCATTAAATTTAAATAAGCTGTGATTAAAACTTCCTTAAAATCCTGTTCTTTGGTTTGATATGTGGAATTGTGAGCGGCCAATCGCGTTCCAAGTGAAAAAGAAAGCATATGCGGCGGCACAGCCAGTGCCTACAATATCCCACTCGAGCCGTAAGCAAATCTTGCAGCCGAGAGCCATCCAGGAACAAAACAAGACACGACACTACGCGCATATAAAACCGCTTTAGCTGAGGCGGAAAAGAAATTCGTATTCAATCGTCTGACTCGATAGCACTCGTCGAGATTCATAACACTCAAGCATTTTTAAACCGTGAGGAGAGGGTTCTTTAATTAAAAGCGAAATATATTTTAGTTACTGACATTTTTAACTTTAAACACGTTAATATCGAAATATTTTTAAAAAAGTAAAAAATATATTTTGTGAATTTTCTTTTTACATTCTAATAGATTATTAATTACGGTCCTTAAGAAGATGTTTGTTGTTCATCTGTAAACACTTCCCCAAAACATCGTTCTAAGAGACAAAATAAAAATTTTTATTACATACCATAATCAGTCAGCACCGTTTCAAAAAGATTCTTTAATGTTTTACGAACATTTCTACATACGAAATCTACGCTGCGGATTTTCCTACCTCAGAAAACTTTCTATAGATAACACAGGCCAACAAAAAATTTTCCCAGAAACCAGACTATACTTTCTTGAAGGATTTCAGTGCTCTGAATCCAAATCCGGCCTCAGAATCACTCTATTACGTCAGGTTTTTGAGATATTCTAACCTAAATGTGCAAGAACGCCGTTTTTACCCTTTTTTGTGCCTAAAAAAGTACACAAAGTATTTTAAAGTACAAGTCTTTCTCTTTCAAATGCCGTTGAGTTTGCTCAAATATCCTTTTTTTTCGTTGAGACATCGTATTTTGAAGTTTTCATCATTGTGAATTTTGCTTCATTCTGCCTATCCCGTGATCAGTCAAGTAAACCTTGAAACAAACTGTAAGCTTTCAAGCCCACCGAACCCTGCCCACTTCGAGTTTGATTGAGTAAATCCTCAATCGAATCGCAGGCCTCCAAAGCGATTTTTTAACCTAGCTACGCCTCCAAACCAATCAAACCTCACCCAATACGGGTTCAATTGAGTAAATCGTTGCTACAACGAAAATTTCGAAACCCACCACATCTCGTGATTAACCGAGTAAAACTTTAACCAAAAACCACATGCCTCAACCAAACCCCGCTCGACCGATGAGTTCAATTAAGGAAACCTTTAACCAAACCAGGAGGCTTGCGGTTTGATTAAAGGTTTAGTTGATTGATTACGGGGTAAACAGGGTGTAGTATGTTTTGAAATTTGAGATATAACAATTTGAACTCGTAAGGGCAGGGTTGGGCTGATTTAAAGGCTTGTGGTTTGGTTAAAGCTTTACTTAATTGAACTCGTCGCTCGAGCGGGGTTTGGTTGAGGTTTGTGGTTTTTGGTTAAAGGTTTACTCGGTTAATCACGAGATAGACTGGGTGTGGTGGATTTCCAAATTTTACATCGTTGTTACATCTCAAATTTTCAAACATACCACACCCTGTTTACCCCGTAATCAATCAAGTAAACCTTTAATCAAACCGCAAGCCTCCAAACCAACCAAACTCGGCCCACTCCGAGTTCAATTAAGCAAACCTTTAACCGAACTACAAACCTCCAAACCAACGAAATCCTGCCCTTACGAGTTCAATCAAGTAAATTGTTGCTATATCTCAAATTTCCAAACCCACCATACCCGGTTTAATCCGTCTTCAATCAAGTAAACCTTCAATCAAACGTAAGCCTCAAAAGCAACTAAAACCTGCATTTCACTCTAAATTAAATTAATAAAATGAGTTTGGTTAGTTTGGAGGCTTGCGGTTTGATTAAAGGTTTACTTGATTGATTACGGGGTAAACAGGGTGTGGAATGTTTGAAAATTTGAAATGTAACAACAATGTAAAATTTGGAAATCCACCACACCCAGTCTATCTTGTGATTAACCGAGTAAACCTTTAACCAATTAAGTAAAGCTTTAACCAAACCACAAGCCTTTAAATCAGCCCAACCCTGCCCTTATGAGTTCAAATTGTTATATCTCAAATTTCAAAACATACTACACCCTGTTTACCCCGTAATCAATCAACTAAACCTTTAATCAAACCGCAAGCCTCCTGGTTTGGTTAAAGGTTTCCTTAATTGAACTCATCGGTCGAGCGGGGTTTGGTTGAGGCATGTGGTTTTTGGTTAAAGTTTTACTCGGTTAATCACGAGATGTGGTGGGTTTCGAAATTTTCGTTGTAGCAACGATTTACTCAATTGAACCCGTATTGGGTGGGGTTTGATTGGTTTGGAGGCGTAGCTAGGTTAAAATATTGCTAAATAAAAAAAAATCGCTTTGAGGGTCGGAGAGACGTCCGTCGACTCCGGCGACTCGAATTGAATAGGCTGATCAAGCGTTGCCTTTGAGTTTCGCGAGCTTCGGGTCGCGAGGCTTAAGACTCCCCACTCCCTCTTATACAGAGCGTCATTCGCAAATGGAGATAATCCCTCGCACTCATTAATAGTGCTAACCGTTACAGAGGATATACAATTAAAAATTGACGGTGACAATACCATGTGTTTTTTCATTATTAAAACAATTTTAAGGCATTTTTGACCACGAAATGCTAGACTAGCGAGGTAGCTGCCATCTTAAGAAAAGGAAAAGTAACACAATAACTTATGAAAAACAAAAATTCGAGTTAAAAGTTGAAGATGAAATATAAACAAGCAAGATGGGCCGTGCTGTAAAGTTACACGTATTGTGTCGAACCAGTCCAAGATCCCCTATGACATATATATAGCATATATATATATATATATATATATATACTAGGGGGAGTATTCCCCTGCTTGCTCCGCTCGCCAACCCCCCAAGTTTGGGTATAGTAAAAAAATTAAATGGGATTAAAATAATGTAGTTTCTATCTTTTCCATACTACACATAGATAAGAACGTCAATCTATCTACCTAATTCTCTGCTAAAAAAAACTTTGTAAATTTATATTTAATACATATTAAATGAGACAAAATTAGTCTGCCAATACATTTCTTCAAAATCTATTTTATTCATTGTTCAATAATATTAGTTTTAAATTTTTATATGTAAGATAAGACACAGATCTTTCATTAGAGACCTTTCACACAAGTCTGCTATCAGCGACCTTCTATACAGGTCTGCTATCAACTACCTTCAACACAGGTCTGCCATCAAAGAACTTTCACATAAGTCTGCTATCAGCGACCTTTAACACAGGTCTACCATCAGCGACCTTCAATACAGGTCTGCCATCAAAGATCTTTCACATAGGTCTGCTAGTAAAAGGTCTCTAGCAGAGAAATTTTCTATAGAAATTTTCAGCTACCTTCAACACAGATCTGCCATCAGTGACCTTCAACACGGGTCTACTACCAGAGAGCTTTCACACAGGTCTGCTGTCAGCAACCATCAACACAGATCTGCCATCAAAGAGCTTTTACACAGGTCTGCTAGTTATCAGCGACTTTTAACACAGGGCTGCCATCAGCAACCTTCAATACATGTCTGCCATCAGCGACCTTTCACATAGGTCTTCTATCGGCGACCTTTCACACAGGTCTACTTCCGGCGACCTTCAAAGTAGATTACAACAACCTTTCGATTATTAAAATTAATGTTTGCAGTACATTTTAATATACATTGAATTTATAACAAATT
>JAWWML010031558.1:0-12222 GCA_035047165.1 Ormyrus rosae
TAGAAAAATCGTTTACATTAATATACGAAAAATGGCCATTTTTTATGGCCATTTTATAGATTGAAAATTCTACCAGGGCAATGGCTTAATTGAGAGTTCTGATGAGTTTACATGATTATTGGAAAAGTTGATGATTTCCCTTTATAATTTCTTGCTGAATTTCCTTTAATAAGATATTCTCCAAAAGCTTTGATCATTTATTAAGTGAATTTATAGTTTCAAAACCAATTCTATTTTCTGAATGTGCACTCATTTATTTTTAACAAGACAATCTCGTTGAATAGTAAAGCTTGACTTTGTTATTAAAATCGTTCTTGCGCTCACTTTCGTGTGGCCTAACAATTGGACAACCTTATACATAGTTTTCCCACTATTGAAATTGGTTTCTCAGCGCATCTCGTTAATCGCGATTAGCTTTAGTGGCTATAACGTACGAAAAACGTCTGCGAAACGAAACATGGCTTATGAATCACGTAATGCAAAAGCGAAACATCCGCAGCTAAAAACAGCTAAAAATTCATCCAACTCTAAAATTAAAATAATTTCCAATCAATAACGAATATTCGACTTGGCCAAGCGTTAAAAATACGGATAAACAAGAGGCTCGCCGGCAAGCAGACACAAATTGCACGTACACGCAAGAATAGCGGGCAAACTACGGGCCGAATTACCGAAGCGCCCACGTCGCCGTTATTACGACGGACGCTTTAAGAAGCAAAAACGAGCCGATTGTGTAGGTACGTCGGGCTGGATAAATAACGCAATTTCAGCCCTTCTCCCCCTCCGCGCCGAAAAAATAAGCAACCTGCCGCCGCGCGCTTCGATCGTCGGAGCCAAGCGGGCGGTCGAATTTGTCTAGTCCGAAGACGAGGAGGGAAGACACGAAGTAAATGTGTAAAATAATAATGGGGCCGAGTGGTGAGGTCGATGACTGCCAAAAATAACTATACCTTCCCACATATTCCAGGCAGAAATATACCTGATACCAAAGGGGGGGAGCTGTATTTTTTCGCTTTTTTTCGCCCTGGCGAATCTGAGGGAGAATGCTGGACGTTTTTACTATTCAATTTTTTTCGCTCGTTTGAAGCTTTTTTTTAGTTAACGAGTAAAATTGCATTTAAAAGCAATTATGTTCGCTAATTTAAAGATTAGTCGCATCAAAAAGTAAACTTTTGAATTATTGAGATTTTAAAATATTCATCGTACCCATAAATATAATGACGCGTTTTGTAATTTTGGAACTATCTAAAAATGCTCTAAAAACTTCTATTTTAACAACTGCCAACGTATGCGCTCGTCCATAAATAACTTCAATATATTTAAGTTATTATTTTCTGTATTACTCTCATTAAGAGCATAAAAATAGAACGACGAAATTTCGCTCTTTAATCCAGGATGTGCACAATTGAGCTCTTATTTATTCAGATACACAGGCCAGCGATTGAGAGCGTAATAATTCTTTATTTACCTTTACATTCTGCGCTGAAATAAATCGCATACGTACGATTCAAATGAAATTTATATATCGGATATATAATATACCGTTTTGAAAATTTTGAAATTTATACAGCAGCTGTACGATAATAAAGCTCGCCTCAAAATTATATCACGGCGAGCTTTTGTTTTTCCACGTGCCATTTAATTTAGTTTATTCCTTACTTTTATATCGAGAAAAGCGAGGCGAAGTAGCCGCTCTTAATTCGACGAAATCCTCGTTCCTTTCATCGCAATTTCCGCGCAAGACTTCATCATTCTATGCTAATATTCATTCATATTTTTCTCTCTCGGCCGACGAAGCTGTTGTCGGGTGAAAGTGGTCTATCTGCTTTTTATGACTTCTCTTTACAGTCCATCGTCTTTCTTCGTCGCTCGCACCTTTTTTACGAGCTTTATCTTTCAAGCTTACAAAAAAGCCTTTGTCTCTTTTATTATTTAAAAATTTTGCGCTTCTAAATTGACGTTTTCGTTTATTAAAAAGAATAATAAACGACATTAAAAGGGATGTATTTAAATGAAAAAATCCGCTATATTTATAATTATGTAATTAAGAGGAACGCTTCGTTCGCAGACTTTTTTCTGACTTTTCAGCAGTGAAGCACACTGATAAATAAAGCGTCGAACATTAACGTTTTACTAGACTAGACTACTGAACTTTTGATTAAAAGTAGAATGGAGTATATCGTACAACTATATAAGCAAGCAGATAGTGATTTGGTATCTGCGCGATAAAGCCGAGCGGAACATTGTTATGACTTTTTACAGAAAGTTTGCGATATAAATTCCCCCTTTATCTTCCATTTTGTATATTTATAATCAACCGTTCTTTCTCGCTAGACCGCGAAAAAAACCGTGAACTCATCTCGAAAATATTCGCATTAATTAAAAATCAAATCAGAAAACAATTATATATTGCATCGACGATCCTCTCGCGCCTTTCCTCCAAACACTCTCGAAGCTCGCGTCAGTCTTCAAAAGAGTCAAGAGTGCGGCACAACGAGCAATAAAACGCGCGCATAAACCAAATACAGCCGCGCGAAAAAGGAGAAGAAAGCGATATCCGACAAGGTCACCTTCCGCCAACCCTCTCCTCACTCTTCGTTCCGTTCGTTCCGCGACTTCTCCGCGTCTATACAGTCTGAACCCTCGCCCTTTTCGAGCGCTGCTGCAGCTAAAACTGCAGAAAGGGGAGAAGCAGAGAATGAGAGAAACGGAGAGGGAAGGGTCAGGTTTGGGTACCTTTATTGACCTACCGCAATAATGGATTCATTGCACGGAGCAGTGAGAGAGAGAGCTTGGCGGATCTGTCGTTCGAGCTTTGGGACTTTGTTTCGGTGAAAATATTTTTAGCGCGAAATGCTTTTGTGGAGTTTTACGAGTTGTTAAAAGCCATTTTGTGCTTGGACACTTGCTGTTTGCCATTGTGCATATAGTATTCTATTTGGATTAACAGATTGACGTAGTTGGGGAAGGTGGACAAGGATGAAGTTCTTAACAAATTATGTAAAACGTAAGGTTATAAATGTTTTTCATTGCAAAGTTTCGTAACCCGAAGCATTTTGTCAATAATAAACCAAAAGACACTAGAATATTCGGCAAATTTTGACATATGACAACTACAAGCACAGTGTACCGTTTGCAGCAACAATCTTTTAAATAATCCCCTCTTCAAGAACAAATTTATTCTAATTTGACGTCGTTATCAACTTTAGAGCAGTCTGTTTACTCGAATTTTAGCTGTCGCGAGCTCGTCTCTTCATTCATTATTAGCCTCTACAGACGCGAGCTGACATCTTCGCTCTTGGCTCGCGACTTTATAGTCCGCAAATATGTATCGTATACCTCCGAAACTATGCAAGTCAGATAAAAATAATAACACTCGCTACACTCGTCTTCGCCCACTCGACTATATCCTCATTAAAATCCTCGCTCGAAAACTCGTCGATTATTGAGAAGACGCTACTAATAACACCGCGGTATTTGAACTGGTTATCGCCCCCCCCCCCCAAGTTACTTCACACTCGCTCTTGAGATATTGCGTCAATAAAACATGTGTAAAACTACGGCGAATTCGATTGAAAGGCCGAATGAACTTTTCAAGGCGCCGCCGCGCGATAAAATCTCTGACTAACTAGGATTTCTCGAGCATTGTCTTTTCTTGGTAATCGCCGAAAACGCGATCTAAATCCGCGCTTGATATCTTTCCGTAAAATCAAGTGTCTCATCGTCGAAAATTTAATGCGAAATGTACACAGACAGCCGAGATAAAGAATGTAAAACGCTGCTGTTTATTTCACTTGGGGGGGGAAGCCTCCGAAATTTTGCAATGGCGACGAGCACTTTGCGAGGGTCATCGGGGTTTTTGGTTAGGTTTTAGATCTGGAAAAACAGATTAGATTGTAGAAAAATGCAGTCGATTACTAAGTCAATGATACTTTTTAAGATGGTTAAAATATGCTGCTGTCAACGCGGTTGCAATGTGGCGGTAATTTTCCACCGTTTTTGTTCCTCAGTTCGTTAATATAAGTACACTCATAAATATGTAACCGGAATAGTAACTTTGCACTAATTTATTTCTATTCGTAACATTTAAAAAAAAAAACTTTTCTTTTTTCACATTAATTTTGAGTGACGATAAAATATATTTCGATTTATATTTTCTAACGTTATACGTACATCCTCGTACTCGAATTAACCCGTATTATTAAAATACAATCGATATAAATAATATTACCTTCCAACCATCATCCACACATTAACAGTTCCCACTTCGACTTCGGCAAAAATTCACGAGCACTTCCCCTTTTAACCTGCATAGCCATCAGCCCGCCATCGACGGGATCTGCTTCGCGACCCAGGCGAAAATCAGGCGGGGAAGGGAGGGAACTCGGTTTCGGGGGTGCCTTCCGAGGCAAAACAGAGAGGGAGAAAGAGGGAGCGAGCAGTGAGGCAGGGCGCGGTTCGGCCGGGCAGCGGTTCTCAACCGGCGCGCTTGTTGCCAGGTTGCAGAAACCCGATCGAATTTTTTTTCGCCCGGCGAGGCGACTCGCCGCGCCGACGAGTTTCGAGCACTTTTGGGCGGTGTTGGGTGATTTTTGGCAGCCTTGAATTTGTAACGGGTTTCGGTCGGCGAAATTGGAAAATTTCGGTTATTCGATGGTTCTCTTTGACGATAGAGTTATTGGATTCGCGATATATTTTGAGATTTTTCGGTGCCAGGACATTTGTTACCGCCTTTTGTACGTTGGTGTCCTTTTGAAAGTATTCAAATGGATTCCAGGAATTCGCATGCACGTTTGTTTGCCGTGACTTTTAAAAAAAGAAGAATAGAAAATGAGTTAGTAATTTTCTCGGGAAATGAAATTGGCCTGAACAAAAATATCGTATTTCTCCACATCTTCGAATAGAAAATATAACGGTGGAAAAAGGTATAAAAATTGATCCAACCTTTTTCTGCTGGATATACGATCAAAGTTTGTTTTGAAAAAAAAGCACCTAACGAGCAAAAAAACTTTATCATGAGAAAAGATGTCGGGATTTTTTCGTCTTTAATTATCTTTATAAAAGAGTTTTTTAATATACGATAAATTGTTCTTCCAACATTATCCTAAAATTTTCTTAAAAAATTAGTTTAAATTAGTTTTCGATATCATTTTCCTTTATGTTTTTGAATCATTTTCCTTTAGTATGGTAAAGCAAGATAATTTATAGGCTATCGAAACGGTGTGGTTCAAGTTTCATGAAATTCATTAGTCAAGCCTTTATTTCATACTAAGTAGCCAAGTGTCAAAATTGCGCGTTATATTCACGAATTAATAGACTATTTGTCGATCGGGGAGAAAAAAAAACAAGCGTATTCGAGAATGCAACTGCGTGGATTAAAATTTAAAACAAAAAACATATTACTTTTTATAGAAGAATCGACAAAAGTTTTTTAAAACTGCAAGCAAAAATGTTCGATTCTTGAAAGTAGCAAACGCCTCGCAGCGATAAAACGCAGAGTTTACAACTCTGTTACACCTCAATCCGGATTCTGAGGCGGGGTTTCCTGTCTCTTACATATTCATTAGCGTTATGTACGTTTGATAGAAATCTAGCAAAAATTTCAGTTATAAGAAGTCGATTCTAATCGGTTGGCACTTGCATTCGGATACACAATAACTTTATGAATTAGCCCAATTTTAAATACTTTTTAAATAGATTAATTAACTATTTTTACACGCTGTAACGTCGGGTTTACTTGCTATAATTTTCTTTATTGTTCCCTACTTTTTTATATCGTACATAAATAGACTTGCGTGACGTAAATTGAAGGATTCAAACTTTCAGAGATTAATTGACCTTCAATATAAATATCAACGATTATTATTATTTTTCAATTAAAATTCATACTCTATTAATAAAGCTTTTGCCGAGAAAAAACTTAACTATATTCTTATTACATTCTTATATCATCATACTTACTACGGATCGGTAAAGGAACTGCGCCATAAAAAAAAAGTAATTGATTGTGCAGGAATTGATTCGTAACGTAGACAATAGAAGTGAAAGCTAATAAAATCAAGACTTCACAAAGGTTCTAAGCCCACATAGAAAAATTTTTAATTATTTCATTTAAAACTTCACTTTCTCAAAAAGTATTAATACAAATATCCCGCGGTAGCCGATCGTTCAAAAGGCAGATTTAAAAAAATCTTGCTTCGCAGATCAAGTAGCTCTCGCGCCAAATCCCCGCCGAAGCTTCGGCTCTTCTCACGCCTATAGAATCAGCGCTCTCGAACGTTTATATTCTCTCTTTCAGTCGACTCGCCGCGCGCGCTTAGCGCAAACATCTCGAATCCGCGCGCGGCGCTCGGCTCCACCGCCTGGAAACGTATCAGCTCCCGTTATCTGCATCTCTATCGATCTGTCCTCGCCCTCTCTCTCTCTCCCCCCTCTCCCCCCGAACGCGGGAACACTTCCACTTCCACGCGCGGGAGAGAGAGCGAAAAACAGCCGCGCGCGCGGCTAAGTTGACAAGTTTTCGTACGTACGCGGGTGAGCATACACTGCGAGGCGCCGCGCGCGGTAAACGGGGGTGGAGAAAAAATAATTACCACCGGGCTATATCGAGGCCTCCCGTGCACAGTTCCCCCCTCCTCGCAGCGAGGCACAAAGGCTTGACATTGCTGTGCGAGAGATCGATCGTGTATCGGAAAGCAGGAGGAAAAGCGCGCGCCCCGCGGCATAAACAAATACAAAGCTTGCCCACGCGTGAAAAATTTCTCTCCGCCGCCCAGAAGTGTTTTGTCGAGGAGGAAAGAAGCGAAAAAAAAAAAAAAAAAAAAAAAAAAAATCGGCGCCGCGGCGCGGAGCGCGCTTTTTTCTTTTTAAAAATAGAACGGCCACTCTCTCTCTCTCTCTCTCTCGGTGTCTTTGAGTTTTTCTTTTTGTTTCGGGGGAGAAGGAGCTTTTTCCAACTTTTGCCTTTAATTATTACTAATGGCTGAATTAGGCATTCGGTTTTTATGCTCGGTTGAAAAAGATACTGAACATTATCGTTAAAACTACGCATTGTGCTAAACTTTTATAATTTTCTTGATGTTTTAGTAGTAACAGATAGCGGTTTTTTTTCTATTTTTTACGGTACCCCGAAACTGAATAATTTACTAAAATAAACAATTTCTCTCACGGCGTTCCATTCGCCAATTGAAATATCAATACGTTTCAGTAAAGCCCTTAAAATATGCCGGTTGCTATGAGCTTGGACTACATTTCTTTAGTACTCAATACGGAAACGTACAGTAACCTCTAAGGTAAACACAAGCGAAACCACATCCCAGTTTTTCCCGGTTTTCCAAAAAAAAAAAAAAAAAAAAAAAATCGATAACCATCAGTACTCAGCCCTTTTCCCGCAACATCCGCGTAGCGACACCGAATCGTCGAATTGAAGCACAAAAGCCTCGAGATCCCCATACACGCTTCTCCACCGAAAATAATCGATGCAAGAGCAGAGATATAATACCCCGCCCAATCGCATCGTCCGGCCGAAGGAACTACAGTTACTCGAATCCGTCTGGCGTTAACTTCGCCAGTATATATATTCAGGGGAGTCCCGTACTGGGAACATAACGGCAAACGTCGCCGCCTGAATGTTTTCTCTCCGCGGCGCTGTTGCCGCGCGGGTGGAGGGGGGCGGGCAGAAAACGCGGAGGATCGAACTCCTCCGGAGACCTTGACGGCGAGAGGGCGCCCTCGTTCGACGGGGGGAAAACACCATGAGGGGGTCGGGCCGAGCCTTGAATTTAGAAGATTTTTTTTTCTCTTTTTTTTTTTTTTCTGTTATCGACCGCTCTGCCACCGCCGCCGCCGACGCTTCGGCTCCCCCGGCGTATATACATTGATAGCGCGGCTGCGCGCGCGCTTTTCGGCGAGGCGGTGTATATAATTAGGTGCGCGCGCGCGCGCGCGTACGCGCTTTTTTAATATAAGCGACTATTTTCATGCGCCCCCGCGCCGCTAAATGCGGGAGGTAAGCGCGCGGACCGCCGTGACGTCAGATGCTGCGAACTTGCGTATACTCGGTCGCGATCGCGTTAAGCGCGAACTCTCGATACAGATAGACATTGTTGCCGGGGTTATTCTTGCGAAGGATCCTTGGTTGGGGGGGGGGGGGGGTCTGCGTTTGTAGCTTGCATCGCCAATAATAGATTACTGTCTTTTTTTTTTTACCCGAAATTCATTTTTTATTTGGCCGGGAAGGATTACGAGATTGTTGGTTATTGGGATGAACTGCCTCTCTAAAAGTGAATAAGTGAAATTAACGTAGAATAAGTTTATATACACTTAGTCTAGGTTATAAGTCTTCCAAAGTGAAAGACTTTTAACGCAGAATAAATGTATATGGACTGATGTCACTCATTCATTTTTACAGAGTGGAAATTCTCCGTTTTATTGACAAAACAACTTTCTCCTCGTTTCTGAACAGGAATTGTGGATTGAAAATGAAGTGGGATTTAAAAATTATGAAAGCTCTTGGGCGAGAGCAAAATTTAAAGCGCAAAGTATGATATAAAAATTATGTAAGAGTAAGTTCTACATCCTTTTTCAGATCTTTTCAGTAGGATAAAGTTTAAGATTTATAAGAAAATGTAACGCACATATACGTGCTTGAAATTCCGAGGAAATGTAAAACTTATAAAAATGTTATTAAAGAAGTCTTATGCATTTCTCAGTGTATCCGTGGTAAATCCAGTTGGGAAATAATCATCATCGTTATATAATCGTAAATATATTTTTAAGACTTCATCAATTGAAGCTCTGACGCGTCAATGAAAACATTTGGCAGAGCCAATCCTGCAACTGGCCGACGTGTAATATAATACAAATAACTTCGTATCGTCTTCACTATTAACTTGATCCAGCCTCTATCATTACTCTCCACCCGCGAGCGCAGCGCAACAAAGCAATGCAGCATCACAAAGACCTCCTAAACATTCCAATCAACCCTCGATTCTCGTATAGAGGAGCCAAAGCTCCCGCCGAAACTTTCACCTACTTTTTCCCTTCGGCAAAAAGCATCGCCTAAAATTTCCTCGGTACAATTGAAAATAGAAAAAAAAAGCGAACGGCACGTCGCGCAGTCCGCGGGCACGACGCAATTATACGGCGGCGCAAAACTGCGCTCTCGAACTTGGCGCGGCAGCTGCTGCGTGACGCATAAAACTTGGCTCTCCGGCCTTGGTAGCGAAAATTATTGTTTACGCGAGAGTGAGAGAGAGAGAGAGAGAGCCTCTTATCAGGCCGCGCGGCGAAAGACGATCGAGAGCGAGATTTTCGCGCGCGCCGGTCGTCGGAATTTTAGCCGCGCGAATTCGAACGGGACTCTCTCCGATTGCGCGCTGATGATGTCTTTTGTGTGCGCGGTTGAAATGGAAATTGAGCGCCTCCGTTTTGATTGACCCGCACACCGGCGGGGAAATTAATTTCGAACTCGATGAAAGCTATCTGAAAACTGCGTTATTGGGGAGCTGGCGGGAAGTTTGCGGTTTCGTGGAACTGCTTTTCGTAAGATAATATGGATTTTGGTTGAATTGTCATATTTGTGAAGATTTCTGTGGCTGATGTGCTAACTGGATTAAAAATTAGAAATAAGGTTATAGTTAAATAACAGAAGGTTGTTGAAAAGACGAATATAATATTGAGATAGCCACTTTAATTTTTTTTTACAGATACTTTGTAGAATTTCTGTTATACTATCAAAATTACTTCATAAACGTTTTAATTTTCATAATCTAAACATTACCAGCGCAATATATTCTATGCGAACACATTTCACTTTTATATGAATAATAATGAAATGAAACTTTGCTGTCGAAACTGTCCAGGACCTCGTCAACGTTTCTTTCAAGACAGCTTAAATAGACCTACATTTTTCCTCCAATACGTTAACTAAGCGATCTATTGTCAGAAATTTTGAGGAGTGCTCAACTGATAAAAGGCAGTTGGAGTTTATTACTTACCTTTTCCATGTAGTAAATTGCGAATTAATGGCCCAGTTCCGCGGCAATATTTATGATATTGAGAGGTAAATAATAACACACTCCGTTTAATGCGATAATAAAGATTGATCGAGAAATTTGGCAGGTTTTTCCATTTTCTTCGAAAATCGTGGTTTCAGTATTGCTAAAAATACTGTATATCCAATTTACAATTCCAAGCGATGGATCATTAAAGCGTCTTTACAACTTTTGAAAAAGGCTGATCGTAAAATATTTTTTTGTGGAAAATAATAATTGCTTTTGAATTTCAAATTTTTATGGTCGAAATGTAACTGTTATATAAAATGTACGTGATTCTACTAAATATTTAGTATCTTCAGTGAATAATATTTCCAATAAACTGAAACTGAATAAAATCTGTAGAAAATATTGATATACCATCGTATTCCTTCATCACCGAACAGCAGTAAAATAAATACACTTTTTTAATCAAATAAGTACTCTACTGTTTCTAATTAAACTCTATTGATATTGACGGATGAAAAAGTTGCACCAAAATTCATTAAAAACGTACCATATTGATAAAAAACTAAAATTTTTAAAGGGTAAATTCAAATTCCAAAAATATAACCTTTCAAACCTCTCTTTATACACGTCCGTAACGCCTCCAAAAAAAAAAAAAAAAAAAAAAAATCCAATCACCAAAAGCTCCTTCATATTCATCTCCGCTCCTTTTTATTAAAAGTTCGCAGCCGTCCGATAGTCAAATCATACCGGCCGGCGCGCTTAGAAATTCCTCGCTGAAGTCAAGTAGGCCCGCAGACGCAGAAAAAAGCGTTCGGCTACGCGTCTCGCATTCGAATCGGCGACCTACGGCACTCTGCTCTTATTTCTCCGTCTGGGACCAGATTTTCGCGCTCGTCGCCGCATGCTAATATCGCACTCGACTGGATTCAAGTCGAGCGCGACATTGGCGCGAATTTCCCGCGGCGTAGATATATTCGAAACTGCGCAGTTGCCTCCTTGCTAATGACTGATGCAACGCGGAAAATGATGCGGGGCAGCGGCTGCTGCGTTGTTTACTTATGGTTATGAGGCGATTACCGGTTATTTTTAGGCGGGACAAGTATGGCTGAAAGGTTCTTATTGTGCGAAGGAGTGATTGGGATCTATTTTGGGCTTGGCGCAGCTTTTTTTCTAAGGGATATCGGTGAATGAGATCTAATGCTGCGCCGTCTTAACGGTAAATGTAGAAGCTTGTTTTCTTGTAAAACAAAAAACTCCTTAAAGTAATTTTCGTTGAAGTTTGCGATTGAAGCGATTTGCTGAATAATACATTTTATTTCGTTATTTTGCATACGACGAAAGGACGGAGAAGTATTTGTCTTTAGAATATTATTTTTTTCACGTATTGAGCTTTTTAAGAAAATGCTTTTACAAACCTTTAAAAAAAGGTATTTGTGTTGAATACCGCAGTATTTATGTTATTTGCGACGAATGCGATTGAAAAATACTTCTCGTGTAATGATTTCATTCAACTCACTAGGTTTTTTTTTTTAATCTATCAAATTTTTTCAGAGTATATACCATAAAGAAAGCAAATCTTTTAAAATGTTTTTAACTTAAAAAATTCATTGAATATTAAAGATGTACTCCAATAAATGGAAAAGGAAAGGAAGAACCTATTATTTTCAAGGCGTTTTTATAAATATTTACGCCTAAGTAGTGACTAGATTGTAACCGACAGTTCTCACGGCCAACCTGCAGGTATAAACTCCCCTACACGACTGCAATGCGCATCGACCGATCGCTTTCATTTTATCAATTATGCTTATGTTAGTGACTATGTGTCGAACAGCTGATACAAAACTGCGCAGCGACTCCAAATGGGACGATACAAAGTTCCGCGAGTAGAACGCGAAGTTCCTTTTACGTTAAGCCGTTAAAACGTTGGACAATTAGTCCAAGGAGACTCTGCTCTTGGTTTTTTTTTGAAGAATCAAAGTATCAGGGCAATTTCGAAAGAAAAGTTGTTGCTCAAATTACATAAGGAACTGCGGCTATCAGGTAATAAATTGCAGCGCCATAATGCACCGCGCTCGGAGCGCATAAAAAATCTGGGCCAAGGCGGTTAAACTTCTGCAGGACGGTATTTTAGCCTACATTCTTGGATAGTGCGGGAGCAGAAGGGGTTTTGTGGCCGATGGAGGTCCACGACTCCACCCAAGTGTTTTTTATGTATTTT